>PQWD01013237.1:0-17900 GCA_019425675.1 Leucinodes orbonalis
AATCATAAGAACATAAATATTATGTGAAATTTTTACATAACATTATAATACAAAGAAATGACGTAACAAGCACCGATAATAACAAAACTAAACATGATTAGTAACCAGGTAATTTATTATTAGGAAGTTTAGTTATACGCAATCAACAAAGTAATAAAATATACTGACAAGCGTATTTGTACACGTGAAATTGTTAGCATTGCAGTCAATACAGTGACTATAAAACTGGACAGCAAAGTAATCTGGAGTTCAGCTGCATTTTACGATCAATAAAATTAGGAATCCTGAGCGAAGTTATTGCACTATACCATTAAAGTGAACTGTACCATAAATGCACTTTGAGGACTACATAATTGTGTGGATGTAACTAAAACGCTTGTACTTATAGTTTATAACTTAACTAGTTTAAATTTACTAGGTGGTAGACTCGATACTGAGTCGTCTAGGTAGGTACCACCGCAGTGCCAGATATCATCCCGTGAAACAGGAGTGTCGTGCACTTTTGTGTTTCGGGATAAGGGTACTGTAGCTAGTGAACTTACCGAGTATAAGAGACCTAACATCTGTTGTCTCGGGTGACGGGCGCAGTGCGGCGTTGATGGAGGATAATAACTGTCTATCAGTTGTTGGTCTCCTTTAATGCCGCTGTCATTCTGGCGTATCACTTACCATCCGGTGAGCGTCGAGACCGTCCTGTACACTTTAACATAAAAAAAAATTGCTTATAAAGACAGATCAGCGAACGGTCCGTGTGATAGTACATAGAAACCGCTGCTCATAGATTTCGGCAACATGCAAAAAATCCCTAGGATTGCCAGAAATTGAAAAATATTTTTCTAAGAATCTCTATTTGTAAAGGTCGTTGTCAACTGAATAATATTTATTTATTCAGCTGACAACGACCTTCATAAATTTATGAAAGTTTATTTGGCTTAATTAACGTTATTTTTTTTGCTTCAAAACTATATTGGAAAGACAACATGTATGATTTTTGGGACACTCATTCCCTGCGATTGTTTGACTATTTATCGAACTTAGTACGCTTAATACAACATAAATATTCTTCATTTGTTATGTGACAATCAATTTGTGTGTATTGATCGGCATCTTACAAATATATTCACCATACAAGCATCAACTAGTCGTCCATTCGGCTAATAAAGTACTATATTATGTTGTTTGTGTTTAATTTTAACTGTACTGCTGGACATAGGTCTTCAAATGTGGTAGCCGATGTCTTGACCATTACACCACATGGGTCGTCATATGTTTGCTTTAAGCCTTACCACGCTATTTGGCAAACTTCACCTCTTTCATCATCAAATAAAATGAAATTCATATGTGGTTCTAATATTTTTCCTAATATCCTTACTTTTAAACTTCCTGCCAAATGATGCGGACAGCGCTAAACCTGTCACAGTTCAATGTAAACTCGGATAACAAATGTCTAAAGTTATATCGTTAAAAGCCTCGCTGCTGTTTTGAGTTACAAAACGTGGTGCCGTACTTTAAAATCATGCAGCGTTCTAGTTATTGTAATCCTAATCCTAATCCAGCTATAACTGGTATTTTTAATTAGTTTAATCATTGTTTCGTTAGTGTCAAACAGAATTGCCAACCAGTCCACACTGAACCTGCGTGTGGAGTTACGACCCAATCTCCTCATAGCCATGTTGTGGGAAGACCTACCATACAGTGGGACTTTATAGGCTGATGATGATGATAACGTCAAACAAGATTGGAATGTCTATTTATGGGCTTATTACACAATGCAATTTTCAGATGTGCAATTTTCAGACAGCCTGTGTAATAAACCCCTTACATTCAAATAACCATTTCTCTCTCTCTCTCTAATAATAAGGCTCACAATGTTAAGTAATGAAAACAATTAAAAGTATGTTAGAAGGCTGGTAAATATATTATGACCACTAGTTCATAAGGCGGGTCAAGCTTACAATGTGATGGTCATTTGCATCCTTGCCGAAGCAATTCCACCTTTACCTGAACGATACGAGAAACACACGCCCGGCGGTGTATATCAAACGGAAACGTGATATCAAGTTTTACGGTCGCCACACGTGCGCGTCGGCATTAGATTTTTGCGGGAAATTTACGGATCATCCCCACAAGATTGTAATACTGGCCACTTTAATGTTCAGAGTTGTAGAATTGTCGACGAAGCTTTTTGAATGTTGGTACTTATAAAATTAATAATAGACCGGGGACTTGATATACGTTTTTTATGTCATTGATGGGGCTGCGGTACTGCAGTGCCTCTAGCATGTTCATGTACGCAGAGGTCTACAGTTTCCCGGTCATACTGTGCAAAAAAGCCGGCTCACTTTTAAGGCGAGTACGCGGTAGCCGCAACAATGAGCTCAAGGTCATCGCTGATGGTGGTGACTGTCCATTTATCAAGCACATGTGTGATATCACTAGGTCTCGTTTAGTCATTAGGTACTAAAATTTAGATATAAGGTTTCAATGTTACTATTACTGGATCACTGTTGTCTGATTTTTTTTTACTACAAAACTATATCTATTATAGGCACACGTATTAATCGAGGAAGAAACAGGTCATCCCATTTACTACATAATATACCAAATAGAAGTAGTAGTTGACTGAGATATTCTAGGCTTACATTGTATGACTTAAAATACATAGTTGATCTTTATCAAACCCTTAAATTCAATTCTACTGTGAACTGAACTTCAAAGCTTCTTCTTCTTAGTCGTGCACTCTTGACAGAGTGGTCGTGGCTGTTGATGGAAGGGGTTGCGTCTCGCCGTCGCCATTAGGTTCTAGGGCAGCCGCACGACCTGAGATGTTTCTCCACATTTGCCGACTCATAGCGTGGCGAGTACATTGTACTGCGGTCAGCCGCGTAGTCCTTCTGATGAGGTCAATCCAGCGAGTGGGTGACCGGCCTCAAGATCTCTTGCCTTCTGTGTGGCCTTGCACTACAAGCCTCAATCGAGTCCTCATTTCTAGAAATATGTCCAAAGAACCTCAGTATTTCGTAATTGCACAATCGACGATAACCTGTTTCGTATTTGAAGTTCTTTGAGTATAGAAACATTGGTGCGAAACGCCGTCCAAGGTATTCTTAACATACACACATTGAAAAGCTTCTGCAAATAAGATTTTCTGAGATATTTTCTTGGTATAAAAGAGACTGTGCTAGTACTATATATATTATTTAGTTTTATTATTGTCGCCTTAATATAGACATAGTATTATAACTAGAAAACGTTTTCTTAAGATGATTCCCAGAACACACACCTAGATTTATTTAGGAAAATTATTATTCAACACGCCGGCTCTTCACGAAGATCCTTCTTATTCCGATATATAAAGATAATGACAATTGACAATTCTAAAGTATTCGTAAAATATTTGTTTGAATAAAGACATTAGAGTTTATAACAAATATACCTTCCAAAATGTTTAATCGTGGAATAGGTTATAAATCTGCAATGTTAAAGTTATCTATCTATTATTTTCTTTGAATGCTGCATTATATTGTCGTTTGTGACTCTGATAGCAATTTAACTTTGGTTTTCTTTTACAAGAGATTTAAGTCGACTTTAATATAGAACTTGAAGAGCTCCGCTTTTCCTTACTCTAAGCAAATAAATATTTATCTTAGAGAAACGGTAGAAGATAGTTATCATGGTTATTCATTTATTGATTATTTAACCATTTGACCGCCAAAGACGCCTTAAGGCGCTCCATGGATTAATGTATACTACTATTTTATGAGTACATATCATCATCATCAGCTCATTAAACGTAGGAACGAGCCTACCCGTATAGGGTGATTAGGCCTTAGTCTTAATCGTCCACGCGGGCCCAGTGCGGGTTGGATGACTTCACGCACAACCTTTGAATCTCTTCGCAGGTGTGCGCAGGTTTCCTCACGATGTTTTCCTTCACCGTAAGAGCTTCGAATAACGGACATATATTTTTTCGAAAATTCGAAAATACATTGGTACTTGGCGGATTTGAACCTCAGCCCTCCCGGTAGGAGGGCCACAGTCCACACCATTGAGCCACCGACGCTTTTACGCGACTAAAAGACTTGTACTATCAACTCGAACAAACTACGATTAAGTAACTATTACTTTGTTTCAGACGGTGGTTAAATTGTTGATTTCTAATATAAGTACGAAAATTCGTCAATCATCTAAGGTTAAAAGAAGGTATCACACTTTTCTTGAAAAATCATCTTAAATTTGAGCTACAATTCGCAAATTTCCCTTTTCCTATCTTAACAAAAACTCGTTGAGTTCAGGCACCAGTTAAGAACGGCTATGAGTATCAAAATCGCAAACAAATCACACATTTTTACGATTTTCGTGAGAAGTATCGTAAAAATGTCTCCAAAACTTAACCCAATTTGTTGGAAATGCCTTTAGGATAATAACACCCGATCACTTTTACAATTTAACTTTACAACCGCCCGTCGTGATAGGTTCAAGCGAATGTGAGCTCTATTTCAATTGTATTTAGTTTGAACACCGAGAGTTTCAACGTAATATACGCAAGTAATATGTATAAGTCACTTGCGGTAGGAATTTCCAAGCGACGAACTCGTATCTTTAATTACCTTTGTGTATAATGAAGAAATTCCTCAGATTTTGTGCTTAGATATTTACCGACATAACATACTGTGCCATTATATATTGTGTTGTATAGTTATTTAGGTACGACATGAAATTAATTACTGAGTTATATTGTTCATAACCGAAAGCTAATTCGGATTCATGTAAGAGCAGAACCTGAATTAAATATCAGTATAAGTTTCGAGTGTTTTTTGAAGGTTTAAAAAGTAGGCGTATTTTCAGTAATACACAAATTTGATTGATATGATTCATTATTTTCAATATAAACAGACCATTGATAAAAATAATTCATTGCACTATCCGACTTCACAGGTTTTTCAAGAAAGTCAAACGGGTTCAATAATAACTAAATCTTAAATATTTCTTCGTTATTGAACAAAAGTTGCTTGTTAATCTTTGGTATGTAATTGCGTAAATAACAATAGAAAATCTTTCGTTGATATTGTTCGACGGGAGTTTTGCCATTTAATCAATCGAACGAATTAACTGAAAATTTTCAAGTGAATAGGTCAGTTGAGTTTATAAAGGTGTACAAAAAATATATGTAAGTACGAAACATAATTCAGTGACATACTAGTAGCATTAGTGATACTACGGCACAAGCATTCCACTAAAAGCTTTGAGACAACTAAGTGCATAAAATACCTTCTGAAAGGTCGCGAACGCCCACACGGATAACAATTTTTCAACTTCATGTCAATTCCAATGACCCTCAACTGGGAAATGTGCTTCACATTTGTAGAACTAAAGGAGCATACGACTTTTTGTTTCGAGAAACATCCACGCTGCCGTTTTCAGATGCTCTTCGTTTCTCCAGTTTGTAATAAAATGTGGTTGAAAAAGACGTTTTTAGGAGACCATTAACCGTTTATTCAAGCTGAGGTACTTTTGATGTTCCTGTTATGCTAAGATTTTTTTAAAATAAAATAATACACGTAAACTTTTACCGATAAAAATAAATACGGCATTCATGTTTAATATGATTGATAATAATTGTTATGTCTTTTTTATCATAATTATGCCAATTTATGAAAAATAAAACTTATAATAGTGTTAAAATTATTTATATTTCAGAAATAACAAAACTTTGAAATTTCAAAACAACTTACACGAATTAGATATCAAGTAAGATGACTGTTTTATTTACTTGAAACAATTAAGTTTATTCGTATTTAAGTTAACATAAAATACCAAAAACATATTACCAGATAATTTCACTTCAAATCATAATTTAGTGAAACTAAAAACGGGCAATAACTGTAATGCAAAAATTCAACAAACACTCAACCAAATGAGATTCGGCCATTGTTTTGGTAAATAAGAAAATTCTCACTCGAAACTTGAGCGTAACGAATAGCGTTACTTAAACTTTAATGTCCCAAAGTAGACTGCGTCTTTGAAACATCCACTTAGAAGGGCCGAGAATTTCAATTTTAGGTCAAACGCCCTCAAAAGGGATTAGACAAGCTACTCCGAGGAGCCATAACTAGCAACCCTTGACAAACATGGGCTCTATCCTACAGTATAAAAGTGAAATATGGGACGTCGCGTGACCTCGTCGCAGGGCTGACTGCTGGGTACGCAGAAAACAATAACAGTATATTTTATGATCCGCAAGATGTCGCCCTGAAAGCCGCCTCGGCTAGGGTCGGCCAAGATTCAAACAATTCCTTAAACTTTGTAATAAGTCTTTAATTGCTTATGAACAGATAGTGCTTCTGTTATATAAGTTTGTTCATGAATACCGTAAGATCTGTTCAGTGTGAACAGGTTTTCAATCCATCTGGCGTTCATCGGTGAATGAATTGAGAAAGATCGCTGGTGGAGGCTGGATGATAAAAGCGGAGGAACGGGATATCTGACGCGGTATGGAGGAGACCTATGTTTGTCGTGGACTGCGAAAGGTAAAGAGAGAAGTCCAGCAGCGAAGTTTTTGTGTTATCATCTATTTAGATTTTAATTATACTTAACTACTTAATAATACCTTTGTAGATAATTATATTTTACTTATACTTAATATGATAAAAACTTACTTACTTAATATGTAAATATATTTTGCTTTATATATTTATTTTGATAACAAATATGATTCTGTATAAAACACAATTTTTTACTGAGTTTCTTGCTGGATTCTTCTCAGTGGAAAACTACCTCCCGAACCAGTGGTAACTTTATTTGACATTCATAAGTGTTCTGTAAGGACATAAACTGAAGAAACAATGTTTATTTTTATTTATGTTAAACTTCAAAAAGGGTACGTTTGTATTTGTATGTGCAACCCTACTTCTTCCCAGACATGATATCCTGGTGTTGGACCGTTAGCACGGGTGTAAATAAAAGATTTTTCCCTTCGCATTTCATTTGAATCTTTTGTAAAAGAAGGAAATGAGGGTGAAAATTATTGGAATGGAAACTAATTGAAGTTATCTAAGGAAAAAAATATGCGTATTCCGATGAGTAGCAGGCTTCAATGTTTTATGTCAAGCCAAAAGTTATTTAAAGGCCCACATAAATTATATTTACCTCCATTTAATAGAATCTTGTTAACTACAATCCCAATATTATTTTATTTCTGTGACTCTTTTGGTTGACATTTGAATGTCACTGACACCTAAAGGCGTCAAAAACAATAGAAAATGTATTGTTTCTGGATTTCTGGCATTCAAAGGGTAATGGACAATTAAAGGTTTCAGTGTAACACCTACTTGGTTAAAACTTTTTAATAACGCATTTTCTTCAACGTCAGGACGTTTAATGAGCTGATGATGATCTCCTTGTGTGATTCGAACTAGAGATTTCGCGAAGTCATAAGTTTAAGATGACCTCACTTGGTGCTCATACTCCTAGACCACGAAGGAATTACAGTCTCATTAATGGAGCCTATTAAATGGGCCATTTTTTCCGCTACGCCGCATGGCCACATACATAAAAATACAATTTGACGACGAGCCCGAAGCCAGTTGGAAGCAGTAAAATAACTTTAATTGATATAACTCACTACTTTTCGATTTTATAGTGCCATTCCATTTTTACAACTTCTGTGAATCTGGTGGGATTATGTGTTTGCTTTTCACTTATACGGGAAGATTTGATGACTATGTTTTGCTATAATGTTTTGATCTTATGATATGTATGTAGTTCTAAGTATGAAGGATACATATACGTTTTATACATTACACATATATTTTTTTCGTGATAAACCATGTTTGTAAATAAAATAAAGTTGTAATCAGTTTTAAATGCGTATTCAATTTTGTAAATAAACAAATACATTTTCATAAAAGTTAATCTTTTTACTAAAATATTTTCCTAATCAAAAAAGTAAGTAAGAATGATTAGTATTAATCATTTCAGATTTTCAAAGTGACTTATTCAGCATTTAATAATATAACACTATAAATATTAGGATTTTATTTTATTTAATATGTTTAATGTCAGACAATGGTATTTGTTTCATTAACACCTTGACCGAAACAAAAATACCCACATGAGTAATCTGTTGTTTGGATAGGATGTAAACAAATATAGACTACTTAAAAAACATAACATACACTATTGTTATGAATTCATACTTATACCAAGTTAAATTTAACATCGCAATCACAAATGTGAAACCAAAAAAAACACAACCACGAACACATAACAATTGAAAATAATAAAAAGTACAAAGGAAAAATATACGACGTAAAATTTCATTTTCTCCCAAACAGGAAAACATACAGTCTACTATAAGAGTTTGAGAGGTGAATTCTTTTATTTGCATTATTTTGTGTGCTGTACGTGAATAGGAATACGTCATTGGATCAGATGAAATACGGGATTGATGGGGCTTTGCTTTGCATTGAAATTACGAATCTGCGCTTTACGGCTACAATGTAGGGATTTAATTAAGTCCGCTGTAATGTTACAAAATCAGACATTTGGGAATCGATTGCTTACTGTTACTATCCATCTACATCTACTTTACCCACATTTGAACAAAATTAAAAGCTTGCATTATCAGCCTACTAGACAACAAAGGCTTTTTTCAATGCGTTTGAACATAAGATTGAGTATGTACTTCTATATTCCTAAAATAAGGATAATAAAAGTAGTGCATACCTAGATTTTAACATAAGAAGCTAGAACCTTTGTGTATCTCAAAGTAACTTCTGTAATTCCGCTAGGAACTTTCCTGGCAGTTATTTAACAAAGACATTGTTAAGACAAAAGAAAAAGATAAACAAAAGAACCTACGCTATATTTTCGGATTTGTATCCAAGTATTATGTAAGGGATGTTGTAGCTTTTATTAAGGTTTGGTTCAATAATTTGTGATCTTATAATTGGAATGACATTAAGTCATTGATTGGAATTGTTAAGGTGCGAATTAGATTGACTACCAACATATTATTTTTAAGTTTTCTTGAAACAAGCAACAGGCAGTTTAAAGAATAATAAGTTGTAGTTCATACGGGACTATAACTGTATTAGAAAACAATTTTCCTTGTGGCTTATGTCTCTTTGAAAAGAAATAATTTAAAAAAATATTTTAATATTATTGTATTTGGATCTTTTATCGCAGCAACGGATAACGTTTCATTAAATCTGACAGTTTATTTAAATAATTATACACAATTCAATATTGTTAAAAGTATGTGTTTTTTAGAATCTCGTATCAAATAACTTTTATTATATATTTTGCTCATATATTTAATAATATTACTTCGAGTATAGGTTTAAAGAAATTTTTATTTCTTATAAAACTTACAAGTTCATTTACAATGAGATTAAACTTAACATACATATTATTATAATATTATAGTATAGATTTTTCCTTCTCTGGATCTTGGTGATATTTAAAGTTCTTGGACGTGTTTTTTTACAAGAGTTTTGAACATATTTATATTGTCACACTCTTTAATGTTGTTCGGCAGTCAGTTGTACAGCTGTGCTCCTTCGAATAATATTGTTTTTTTACCGTATTCAGTGCGAGGAGTAATTAACATAAGTTTGGATTTATTTCTTAAGTTACGTATTGTGCTGTTTCTCTCTAATTTTATACTGCCTTGAATGGAACCAGCTATAATTTTTTGGACTAAGATGCAGGTGCAATAGTTATAAAGTTGTTGTATGTTTAATATTTTAGTTTTTTGGTACAATTCTTTTGTTGAAGTTAGGTAGGGATAATGAAATAAGACCTTAATAATTCTGTTTTGTGTTCTTTGCAATGGATTTAAGTTACTTTTAACCGCCGAGCCCCATATTTCTACTAAATATTCTAAGTGTGACTTAACTAATGAATTATAAATAATGGTTCATATCTTATGCGGAAGGCAGGATGATGTTTTATACAATGCCCCCAGTATTGCCATTAACTTAGTTTTAACGTAGTTAATATGTAGTTTCCATGATAACTTTTCATCCATCCAGAGTCCGAGATACTTTTCTTGTCGAGAACGTTTTATAATTTCATTGTTTATTGTGAGAGGGGTTAATTGTGGTATAGGTTTATTTTTTGCAGCAAATATCATAAAAGACGTTTTGGTTGCATTAATAGTTAACAAATTATACTTGAACCATTCATTTAATATGTTCAGGTCCTTTTGAGCATTATCTAACATTACATGCATAGACTTATCAAAATAAAATAGGCATGTATCGTCTGCGTATAAGTCTGCGTATAAGTCTCGTATAAGGAAAGGGAGGCACACTGATCCCATTTCCTTAATTTTTTGATAAATTTCATATAAGCGTAAATCATCTTGCTCCCCATACGTTTTTTATGCTATTTGGGTAATTTATCTTCTTTTTTAAGGTACGTTGTCATGTCTCATGGCAACTGTATTGTTTGAAATACTTTTGACAGCAAAATATATGAAACTTTACTGAAAATTTGTAACATTTTTATTCATTTAATCTAGACTAGATATTTGCCACCTTCTTACGTGATGTCACGCAATGATGAAGCTGGAGATGGATCTTGCCTGTTTAGAAATAGACCGCAGTATGCGCTTGGTAATATTCGTTAATGGAAAATCAAAATTATATGTACCGATGCATAGTTGATAAAATGTTTCACATAAAAACAGTAATTTAAAATTTCAGTCAAACGTTTTATCACAATTTAAGATCTCAATTTGCTGCTTGTCAATTTTTGGTGAAATCTTTACGGAATCTGAAGACTCCGAAAGAGTCTTATAATCATAAAGTTCACCAAGAACGTTAATAATACGTAATACAGCTGAGATAAAATTAAAATCGCTTTTCATACTAGGCCCAAACAAGTCTCTAAAGCTCTTATTTAGAGTAAGTTCCAGTAAGAAGTACAATCAAACTCATAAAAATATAACACAAAATAAACACAAATCATGGTATGCTCTGACAGCCATAAGTCGCGAACAATCCTCACACTTTACAATGAACAAATTCCGTACCAACAATGTTGACCATCAATTCTTCCCGTCTCAAATAATTCAACTACTTCAAGGCATCCGCGAGCCCATTTGTTATGGCGAGCCTGACAACCTAAGATCAGTAAGACCCAAATGAATTTTGTAATACGACAGAAATTGGGGATTGGTGAAATTGTACAATCAGCGCCGAAAACAGTTAAGCGTTATCATTTTTTGTATCAATGTGAGAAAAATGATTTTTGGAAATCACGTTTATATGTCCTGTGTGGTAAAATATTGGTTAAAAACTTTTTACGTATTATAAGGTGTGTAGGTTATGAGTATATAAATGGAAAAAATCTATCCCTTGTTTAGCACCCATATTACAGGCTGAATATTTAGTTTTTAGGCTAGATAGCGCTGTGAATGTTAGTGGATATTATTTTATAGTTATTCCTATTTCTACATTGTTCTAGACTTTTAAATCTGGTTAATTAAAACATTACATAAAGTAAATCAATTCACATAAGATAATTATATATTTCATAATGATTTCTATGATTTTAGTAATCTGTTGGTGTTAAAGCATATTGATCAGTAGTCCCGTCTACTGCATGCATAAGTTAGTTATAATTTCCTATATATGACTGAATTCTTCATTAAAAATAATGACAATAATACTGGTTCAGTAAGTAAGTTGTCTCATCCCATCCCATGGTTTCAATCGTAATTACATTTTTATGATGCTGATTGTACCAAATACCTAATTCGCCGTTTTAACGCCGTATTAGTTAAATGATGCAAGTTCCATTAATAAGTCCCCAGTTAATTCAGATACGGTGAAATATTCATTCATGAAGCAGTTTTGAAATAAAATTAACTTGTTGTTTTCTTTTTTTATAAATAAATATCCACTCAGACATTCACACCAGGCCATCTAGCCCAAAGTTAAGCGTGAAGCCTGTTTATTGATACGAAACAACGGATAACATACTAACATTTTTTTATTGTAAATACAAAAATTTTATATTTCATCATCATCAGCTCATTAAAAGTTCCCACCGAGGGGCACGAGCCTACCCGTATAGGTAGGGCTTAGGCCTTAGTCGTTCACGCGGGCCAGTGCGGGTTGGACGACTTCACACACAACCTTCGAATCTCTTCGCAGGCGTGCATGATTTTATATCTAAAATACATTAATTTAATTTTTGATTTTTTTAATCAGTTACAGGCTTTAAAATAACCTGGGAAATGTTCATGAGATCTGACTTTAATAGAATAAAGCTATTATATTAATATTTACCTTGACAAACTTTATAAAAACCATTGTATTGCCATTTAAGCTTATTATGTAATATAAGGAAATATGTTTTATGGCACGAGTACCTAATAAGGAAAAAAAGATATCAATGCTCAGTCACGCACAGTCTCCTTAAGACATGCTTCAATGCTATGGCGTAACAAATAAGTTATATTGAACTCAGTCGAACTTATCAAGTTTCACTTGGGTGAAAATAAATAAATATCCATTGACATTCACACAACGCCATCTAACCCCAAACTAAGCATCCAGCTTGTAATATGGGTACTAAATAAGGGATAGACATACTTATATACTTTTTTGTAAATACATACTTATTACACATAGAAAACACTCAGACCACTACAAACAGAAATGCTCATGCTCACAAATGTTTGTACTTCCCGGATCGAACCCGGAACACTGGTGTTATTGCCGACGTCTCAAACATAACACCATATGGGTCACCAAATATATGTTTTGAATTTTAAAATTCTATTGTAAAGTTATTTAATCCTAAAACGGAAAAAATATATACTTGAAGCAGCAAACCGGGCTCTATAAATCCAATACACATTTGCCCGAACAGGAAATTAAACTTAGAGTCTCGAGCTTACGGTTCTCGGGGTAATAAAGTTACAGGCTATGAATGTTCTTCAAAGGAAATCTAATAGCGGCTATGGAGCCCTTCAGTTGCTCTTAAACTCACAATGTAAATATAAAGCCATGTTTTGAAGCAAATAAATATATTTTTTTTTATATCACAAAATGAACGGGACGTTAAAATCGCTCACCTGATGGTGATACGCATGAATATGTCTATGTGGTGACAGAGTGGCATTGAATGAGATCAACGTATTCTGTTTGTGTACCATAAATAAATAAATAAACAACTGATTATTCTTCATCAATGCCGATTGCGCCCGTCACCCAAGATAACAGATGTTAGGTCTCTCATACCCGGTAATTTCACTAGCTACAATGCCCTATACCAAACGAAATACAAAATTGTATGGCACTCTTATTTCACGGCGATATCTGGCCCTGCGGTGGTGCCTACCTAGACGACTCAGTATCGAGTCTACCACCTAGTAATTAAAGGTCATACCAATGAGTCACCGAAACAGTGTTACTATAATAATACGTCAGAATTTTGAACCATAAAAGGCTAATCGATTCTCGTAGCACTGCGCATGGTTTTGTCAGTACGATTTCGTAGTGAGCTAAATCGTTTGGCGTCGCTACGAGACTACGGTATATCGTAGTAAGACAACTGGCGAGCTTGCGTAGTCGCTTCATAATTTATTGATTATTTATACATTTATTAAACATAAAACTTAGATATTTTTATTCAATATTTAATTGTAAAATATAATAATTAATTCTCTCAGAAAGATTAACTTAATAATTTCACATATTACAAATTATGCCTAGTTGTGACTTTGATACACCGAAGGTACGATATTTAGAAAACCTATCCTAGAGTTAAACAAATGAGTGTGCAACGAATCATTATACATTATAATCATTAATTTGCAGACAGGTTTTTGTGTTTTATTACATTTTATTTGACGAAATAAAAAAAGAAATGAATTCACTTCAGCTTTCTTAAAAACAACTTTAAGGACAGTTATAAAGAAGAAAGATATAAAAAAGGGAGATGTTTATGCTGTTTAGTGCAGCTTGAATGCTTAGTTAATGTCGGTGAGCATATTTTTTTTTATAAATATCACAGAACAAAATACTAAGCAAACTTCATATCCGTATGTATCAGCTATCTCATTCAGGTGCAAGTTCACTGACCCCTGCAGGTGTTAGTTCACAGTTCGTGCGACTCGCGCTCGATTGCTTAGGTTTTGGTACAGCTCGGAATGTTTACTTACCTTTTGAACAATATGGCGGCCATTGGATGATATTGGACAATTTAAATGTCAAATCACAATCTATTTGGAAACATGATTTGATGCTTGGGGATGTTTTAGATTTTTTTACTGAATGGACAGACGTGACGATGTATACTTTTGTGTGGAAAAAGGTTTAATTGCAAATAATTTGTCTACTTGTTGCACATTACAAAAGCGGAGACAATAAATGTAATAGCGTTTTCAACTAAAAACATTAAGGTATGATTTAACATGCCTCTCATTCGACATTCGGGTTCCTAGATAGTTTTTAGAACAAAATTGTTATCTTTCATATAAATAATTATGTAATTGTTTAGTCTTTGACTATATATTTATATTAACTTTTTTTTATGTAAAATACATAAATCCGTCCAATTGTATTATTTCTCCCGTGTGTAAAATGTATCTTTTATGTTCAAATAAATGTTTTTTTCTTATAGTAATGACATGAAACAGTAAAAAATCTTCTGAAAACCGTTTTTGTATAATGTTTTAATTTTCAATACTAATCAAAAATAGGTATCCGTTACTCAAAAACAATACTGCGACCTGCATAATAAATATTTGCACCAAACACATGTTACAAAATTACACCAGGAACTTATAAGCAAACATTATTAATAACATCCAGGAAAATTCAACAAGCAACGTAATAAAATTACGAGTACATATCACGAACTCACTGAGTAGGAAAAAGCCCTAAGCACTTATACGTACAAATCGTCGGCCTATAACTTACATTGGCAAGTTTGATAGATTCCCCGCCGCCGGCGATCGGGTAATTATTTCCATCTGTCAGTATTAGAAGCCTTCTGTTGGTGGACATTTTTTTCCCGCACCAATAACGGTGACTAGTGTTGCTATATGTAAGGAGAAGTATCGATAATTTTGATGAAATATAAATTACGAGAAATTAAAATTTTTGGCCTGAAACATAACACGCGAAACCATATCCTACATTAGAGCATTATAATTTGGCGTAAAATATAAGATACCGCCTGAAATGATGTCACTAACAAAAAATACTTAGAATACATTTAAACACATTTTTCATACTTTTCTGTCATGGTCAGGCGTGTCAATTAACATCAGGTGGGCGAACTAACCATTCCAATCAAAGAAAGAAAGAAAGAATTATTTATTCTGTGACGGTATACAATATTAAACATAAAAACTTAAATCTAAAGACACAAAACAGGTATACCACTCAGCAACAGCCATGGTGATGAAAACACCGTGACGCTGGTCTTCCGTGCCTATCTTCAAAGAGAGACTTCTACATACACGCACTTTACATAATACACATATCATCATCATCATCATCATCAGCTCATTAAACGTCCCACCGAGGGGCACGAGCCTACCCGTATAGGGTGATTAGGCCTTAGTCGTCCACGCGGGCCCAGAGCGGATTGGACGACTTCACACACAACCCTCGAATCTCTTCGCAGGCGTGCATGAAGGTTTCCTCACGATGTTTTCCTTCACCGTAAGAGCGTCGGATAACGTACATATATTTTTCGAAAATTCGAAAATACATTGGTACGTGTCGGGATTTGAACCTCAGCCCTCCCGGTAGGAAGGCGACAGTCCACACCACTGAGCCACTGACGCTCTATTACACACATATAATTAAAGTGTATTAAAGGGCATATGGACAAATAAAGCATATATCTCACTCAAAACTTAAACAACATATGTAAATATGATAATAAGCACAATATACACATAAAAATAATAATGAAAACACACTAGATACAATGATTGCAGATACATATACTTATATCAAAGCAGCGTTGATACATATATAAATGAATATTAAGACAGCGAGCTATATATATACACATGCATATATATACATACACATACATACGAGTACATATATATTAGATTTTTAAGACGTAAATAAAGCAGATCCATTATAAAAAAAAAAATTAAATGAATCAGTGTTTAACATAAAAAAATATAATGGAGTAATCTTATGTTTGCCTTTGACGACACATTTATCGATAAAATGATAACGGAACAACATTATTGCTAGCTGACAGTTTCAATGTTTCGTGTCAGAGCAGTCGTGGATATTTATTGAGACGGATAGCCGAGTGGCAACGGACCACTGACCGCTTTGGCTGACAACAACGTCGATTTTTTTTGTTTCTGCTATTGGATTAGTGCTCTATTCTGGATTAATTAGGTGATTTAATAAGACTGAAGTAGATATTTGACTTAGTGAGAAAATATTGTATGAATTTTTTATAAGATTGATATGCTATTAGACAATGAAATCTTTGATTTTTGAACTAAAATTTTACGATGATAATTAAAAAAAAGCTTTTAGGGATAGTTAGTACAATTTAACTTTAATATTATTTTTCCTTTATATAAAAAAGGATGGTATGATTTTAAATTATTTTCAAATTACCTTTGGAGACAACGTTTATTTTCAATTAGGTTCGATTTAGAAAATCACAATAAGTTATCATTGCCTTAATAAATAATATAACCTGACTCTTTACAGGAGTACCTATGTATATCTTGAGATATAAAACTAAATGCCAATAAAATACAAGTAAACTTCACCAGTCGAAAGCTTCCCTGGACTTCGTATTAAATATTAACCACACCCCAAAGTTTCATCAAAACATTTCTCCAATAACGTTTGATGTTTTCAGCAACGTTGGACAATCACAATTTTAAGTTGAGGATCCTAGTTTAGCGTCGAATAAAGTCAACAGAGACACAAACAAGACTGTAAACAATAATAACGTAAATGTCAGAATGGTACGAGGGAACCAATACATATGAGTACCACTTTGACTCATATAAAGCTTATTGGCTACAAAAAGCAATACAGTATTAAGTATGTATATACTTGTAGCTTCTTAATACGTTTATTTTTGTTTCATATTCATTTTCAAACAGTAGGTACTTTTTATGGAAACCGAACTTCTTTTTGTTTGTTAAGTACTAAAATTGGACGCCTTTTTTACTCGTCATATTTTTCGTAGAATACTTTTTTCGGAAAACATGACGGTGTAAAAAAAATAATAAATAGTAACTAAGAAAAGTACATTAAGCTATTTTACTGACATCGTAGTTTGTTGATCTTAATAAACACATATAGTTGAAAATTATTATTAAATAAATTTAGATGCCTGGTGAAAAAAACTCCATACCAAAAAAATTCAAACGATCCATTTACCTTCGTTTAGGTTCTCACTACGAATATAACCTCTCTGCTGCCAGAAAAGAAAATAAAACCCAAAAAGTCCGCGCAAAAACAAGAAACAAGAACCGTCCAAAAGTCAATACTGGCAATAGCGGGCCCTAATCGTTGCAAGTACAATTCAAAGTACGGCCCAATTCCAATTTCCATGTAGATTGACGAATTTACGAGCAAACCTAAGAAAGCCTAACGAGAGAAAACTAAGAGAACTGCTTGCAACTTTCTCATTGGCCAGTCCATGATTAGTCTGGTCGAATGGACCGGGACTGTCACAGCACTGATAAGGTTTAATCAATTCTTGTGGGCCCACGACTTGCCGGCGGATAATCCGAGGAGTTTTCAACCAAACTCTCAATCAAGATGTGCAAAATGGAATTGATTGCGAGTTGGTTTATGTACGTCCTGTCTTGACTTTATAACAATCTAATACTCATTGCCTCAAAACCATATTATAAAAACTATTTATGTATT
>PQWD01013238.1:0-22232 GCA_019425675.1 Leucinodes orbonalis
TACGCAAAAGAGTTAATTTTTTTGTGTCTTAGTTGCTGTGATTGTGCCAGTTTAGTTTCGAGTCAAGTCTATACCTAAAAGGAAGCATTATTTTTATCGCTAATATTTTCATCATTATATTAATACATACATGTCGAGATTTTATAATTATTGAAATTTATTAAATTAGTTTTAGTCAAGTTATTCTTAATTATTATCAGTCAATTCCATTTTATCAATTGTGTTATGTATCATGAATGTCACTAATATGTTATCTAAAGTAAAGTCTTCTCGGTGTAATAATGACAGATACGTCATCCGCAAAAAGTATGTTTTATGATCCACACTATCTGGTAAATCATTTATATAGACCAAGAACAGTAATGGCCCAAGCACGCTCCCTTGAGGGACACCATATTTACTTATCTAGTATCTGATTTACACATTTGTGTGACATTTATGACTGTCAAGATATGATATTTCTAGTACTGTGTTCGATTGTGCAGATATGATTGAATCCATTCCAGTACAGGTCCTCTAATACCACTACGTTCGAGTTTATTTATTAGACGATCATGCGATACAGGTCAAATGCACTTTCATATCTAATAAGAGAGCTGTTTATGTATATTGTCTTATTGGTATGACGTAATATCACTTACAAGCTCAAAACATAGCGTGAGCGGTTGATTTTCCCTTCTGAAACCCAATTGGGCTTGTTTAATAAATTATGTTTGCAAAAATAGACATTAACTGTATGATGCATGGCCTTTTCAAAGATTTTGGAAAGTACCGCGTATTAATACCAAGGACGATAATTACTATCAACCGTCTATCCCCTTTTTTATAGAGTGGTTTAATAACGGACACTTTTAACTTCTCAGGGAATACTCCAGTTTCAAAAGATAAGTTAATCAAGTATGCCAAAACATGACTAATCTCCTCTTGCACGCTTTTAAAACTTTAGTTGCAATCCATCGTAACCTTCTGAATGTGTGTCATTCAATTGACATAATAATTTTTCAACTGTAGTGGCATTCTACAGGTGTCAAATACATGGAAGGACTTTGTATAGACATGTTTACTTTAGTTTCAGCTGTATCTGTTATATTCATATATATGAAACTGAACAATTGAGCAATAGTATTTGGGTTGGTCTCGCATTATTCTCATGTATTATCTCATGTATATAACTGTCGAGATATTTTGTTTGATGTTTTCTTTTTTTATAACATCCCACGTAGCTTACATTTATTTTTACTCCTCAGCACTATTCTATTGTTATAAGTTTTTTGCTTCATTTATGCATGTTTTTAATAATTATTATATTTAATATTTAATTTTATCTGATTTTAATTTACTTTTATAAAATTATATCTATAAATCTTTTATTATTGCAGCATTTTTTAAGTCCCTTCGTTATCCAGTTTGTTTTTATATCTGATTGTTTGGTAGTTACTTTGTGCATTGGAAAGCACAGTTTAATAAAAAAATATATATATACATAAGTTTAAATAAAAAAATATTTAAAAGAGTCATATTTCATGTCAAGTTGTGTAAACACGAAATTACTCTTTTTTATTTAATAAGGATATCTGGTACTGATGAAATTTAATTTTTCGTTTACATAATTTATGGTAGATGGTAGATTCATTTAAAATATCTTCCTGACGATTTAAAAGTGTTATTTAATCATTTATTTGTGGTGTTACAGTACTCCCAGAATCTTAAAACCATATCGTCGGGAATGTTCAAAATCCGCGTAACTAGCATTGGATAATTCCGCGTATATGACAAATGTAGCCATTTTAAGTTTTCGCGGGCAATTCACGCAAAATCTTGATAGGCTGCCACCGACTTGAAACGAGTTCATTTTGACCATTCGGAAGCCAGAAATCGCCAAATAACGACACTGCGTATCTTTCGCGAGCAAGTGTCAATACCGCGTATGTGATTTGGTGACACCGGCACCGAGTTTGTTCTGCAGCGAAAATGAAACGTGTCATGTTACTACCTTAATAAGTTTAAAGAAAAGGCGCGAACGTTTATTGGAAATAAAAGAACAAATTCTGCTTAAGCAAACTACATCTCGTGAAAATACCACACAACTGGTTGAAAATGTTCCTACTACTAGTTTTTCTGAAGCTGAAAATCACAATGAGAATCCTGATGACAGCGATTTATCTAATTCTGACACAATTACTTTCAATTCAGCAGAGCTGCTGAAATTTGGTAACAACGTTGTATCGTTTCTTCTGAGATGAATGACTGTATTGACGCACTAAATAGATCTTCAATCCTTGATTTTTCATCAGATGACTCTGTGGCTGATCCAAATTATGCTCCATTGTCTGAAATAACAAATGTTGCACCGATAGTTTCATCATCGACGGACAGTAATAATGATCTGATTCCAGAAAGCCACTTAGAACGTAAAGTTGCAGCTGAGTCTAGAACAAGGAAACGAAAAGCAGATAATATAATGTCTTCAAAAAGGTTTAGGAATAAGAGGTTAAGAATGTTAGGTCAGGAATACATAGGTTTCAGGAAGACAGATCATGAGAAATTCGTACACGACTCTATTAAACCGGCGCGAAATCTTGGGGAAGCTTGTAAGTCAAACAATTGTATTAGGAGCAAGGTGATTAACTGTGAAAAGTTTACTGAAACTGTACGATTAAATATTTTTAAAGAATTTTGGGAGATGAGCTGGATTGAGAAAAAATGTTTGTTTCATCCTTAGTAGATAAAAAATCGACTAACAGAAAAACCACTGGAAGGTCTGATTCAAGACGAAGGAGTACAAAAGAGTACTATTTGAAATTAAATAGGCCAAAATATAGAGTATGTTTAAAGACATTCTTAGGGACATTAGGCATTAAGGAGTGGACTGTAAGATACTGGTTAGGAGAGACACCAAGTAACGAAACAACAATGAACAGAAGGGAGGATAATGCGTTGCCTACGAGTACGTTAAAAGAATTTGTGCGAGCATTTTTAAAGGATTTGCCCAAAATGCCTTCTCACTACTGCAGAAAAGAAAGTACGAAATTATATGTAGAGCCAATAATACAGTCTAAACGTGAACTATATCGTATCTATGTTGAAGAGGCAAAAAAAAGGCACAGAGAGTGGCTTCAAGAAAACTATTTGAAGATGTTCTAAAAGATGAAAACATAGCATTGTTTCAACCAAAAAAAGATGCATGTGATCTATTTTCGTATAGAGTAGGTAATATTAGTGAAGAAGAATATCAGCAACACTTGTCACGAAAAGATTTAGCTAGACAAGAAAAGACTTTAGACAAAGAAGAGCGAAAAATGGAACACTCCATCTTATCACTGCTGACTTACAAGCCGTGAAATTGTGTCCATTTTTGAAAGCTAGTGCACTGTATTTTAAAACAAAGCTTATGGTTCATAATTTCACAATTTACAATCTGGGCACTAATAATGTAAAGTCTTATTGGTTTGATGAGACCACTACTGATTTAAAAGCATCAACTTATGCTTCTTTTTATATTGATTATTTAAAGAAAATTATAGAAGACTGCCCAAAAGATGTAGTTATTTTTAGTGATGGATGCACATCACAAAATAGAAATTTTGTGGTTTCTAACGCTCTCCTGCTACTGGCGATGGAAAAAAATATTGTGATTACACAAAATTTTTAGAAAAAGGTCACACTCAGATGGAGGTGGATTCAGTTCACCCAATAATTGAAAGAAAATTAAAAAATCGTGAAATATTTTTCCCTAGTCAGTACTCTTCGATTACCAAAGAAGCTAGACTGAATCTATCTCCATATGAAGTAGCAACAGTGGACCACACATTCTTTAAAGATTATAGTATTAAAAATAACTTTATTTATGATAAAATTCGCCCTGGGAGAGGGGTTGGTGCGAAATGTGTGGTTGATATCAGAGTACTAAAATACAATCCCAATGGTACAATTGAATACAAGCTTAACTACAATGACGAGTTTCAACTGTTACCACAAAGGCCAAAAAGAATTGAGCCATTTATACCATCACAGATCTTTGCTGATAGGTTGCCAATATCCAAATCAAAGTATGAACATTTACAACAATTAAAAAGTGTTATACCTTCAGATTGCCATGAATTCTATGACAACTTGCCATACAGAAATACCTAATTCGTACCTGCCTCTTATTAATTAATAGTAATCTATAACTGTTTACACCTTATAAATGAACAATTTGGTTATTCTTTTTTTGTTAGAAATTATATCTTTTTGTTTAGTTCCTTTGTTGATTTTTATAATTTGATTTTAATTATTATCTACTAACCTGTTATTATTTTTAAGTACGTAATTTTAAGCACTAAGATTAAGTTTCATTGTGGTATAATTTTATTTCATTAATATATTTAAGATTTGTGATATACCGAAGTTTTCCGATTGAAATTACTTAAAAGGCTGATTATCCTCTGAATAAATATAAGATTTAATTATATGTTTGATGTTTATAAGAGTAATTAGTTTATAAGATATGTTTATAAGAGTAATTCAAAGAGATTTTAGAGAAAAAGTTTATGTTGATTTTGTTACATTTATCTAACATTTATTCATTTTATCTAACTTTTGTAAGAGGCAAAGATTTTTCAATAATTTTGTATAGTTTTATTTTCCACATTGAATAATATTTTTGTTAAAATAATGATATTTGTTTCATTTCAAAACCGCGTACTTTTCCCTTAAGTTCCAATGTTATAAGTTTATGGTCAAAGCAAAACCGCGTAATTGTCGTAGGGCCTTAATTATTTACTTAAATTGATATATTTTCTACCAAGAGATAGAGCACATTACAAATTACTTTTTGTGTAAAGATGAGCTTAAAATTAATGGAATTAATAAAGTTATTAAGTTTTAACCTTCTCCTGTAAAACTGGATCTATTGCAGATACGCACATTTTACGTATGGTAGATTCGCGGATTTGCACTATCCCCGACGATATTCAATGTTTAAATTGTATTACTGTAAAGCTGTTTTGTGTATCAAATAAATAAATAAAATAAAATAAAAAACATTTTTGAGTTTGAGTTTGATATAAAACATTTTATTCATGAATTAATTAAATATTTGTCTGAAGACTTATTGCAAAATTATAACTGGTCTACCTAATAATCACGTTAAAAAAATATTTTTCTAATGAAATAATGTAATCAAGGTAATTTTGTGTCAATTTAGTATATATTTCAGTCTCAATAAATAATGAAATGGTATAATTAATTATACCTTTTTAATTAATGTAGATTATAAATCAACCATAAAAGTTCTTGGACCAACCGATAAAACGCGTTCGTGATCTCAGGACCAACCGGGTGGTGCGACCTAATATCCCTCAGAGCGAGCCGGCTTCTCACTAACTATACATATACTATAGCTGTCTTGCTGTCAGTGCTTAAGGAGAGACCAAGCTTTTATGGTTTTGAAGACATTTATAGTCTTCATGACCAGCTTTAAAGACCTCTGCAATAAAAACACTATTTCTGTGACGAGTTTAAGTTTCTGTCTGAGCTTAAAGCGTGATTAAATGTGTTTTGGTGACGGTTTGAAATTGTTCTTTAGCGACAGGTAAGCAAAGAGCCCAGAAAACTAATTTTGCGATTGGAGACAATTTTATCTGTCTAAAATGCATCTTAAAGACCTGGTCGCGTCGCTAGAAAATATTTTTTATTAAAAATAGGTATTATATAAATTGTCGAGTAAATGCGATAGCGATTAATGTTAAAATTAAATGAATAATTAATTAAATACAATATTAATCAAAATTTGTATTAATGCTTTTATTTTATATTATTAAAACTTGTATTAATATACAGTATTTAAAATCAACCGGATATTCCAACCTATGTAACCCAAACATGCCGTCGGTGAATACAAAGGTGCCGAATGTACCATGATACGTGGCGTTTTTAGGGTTGTCTATAATATTACGCGATTATATTTAAAAGTAGCTGTATCCCGCGGTATTTCCTGCGGTATAAGATATTCTCCAGCAATAAAATATAACCTGAAATCGATTCGTTAAAGCACACAGCACACGCGACGTCAGCTACCTGCCAAAAAATAACCCGTACAAATCTATCCAGTTATTTTAGAGATTACCTGGAATATACAAACAGACAGACAAACAGATAGACAGACGGATATACAGACAAACAGACAGAAAGACGGACATACTGACAAAAGTTTTCAATTCTTATTTTGGCGTATTTACCGTATATTTATATCCTTATGCACGAGAAAAAACAATGGTTAATCAATATTTTAAATAGACACTCCTTATTAATTGATATGTATAGATTTCTTTCTTTATTTATTTATTTAACAATTTATGCACACACAGAAAAGACAAAACACAATAAACATGGAAAAGTACGTACAAAGGCACAGCTTATTTCACAATGAAATTTCTTCCAGCTGGCCAAAACAAAAGGAAACAAAGTAAGAAAAGTAGGCAAGTGTGTACTAATATTAAAATAAAAATACACATATATGAAATATATACATATGATTATGGATAAATACATAATTTATAAAAAAATATATAAGCACCCTTAATTATTTTAATTCATATAGACATATAAATAAATGATAAATTTACATGTAGAAAAATATAACAATATACATAAATTTAAATAGAAGAAAGATAGAAGTCTTTAACTCGTCTCTTAAACAAGGAGACACTTGCACTATCCTGAATTGTAGAAGGCAGAGGATTCCACAGTCTGACTGCATGAACAACTTTTTTTTTCTTTGTTAACTTAAACCTTTTAATAATTAAGAGCGACAAAAATAATTTGATATTAATATATTTTATTAATCTTTACTTCACAAGTATTTTTCAAGTAATAAGTCTAGAATGGATTTATTCCATTTGTTCCACTTTGAGCCACTGCAAGGCAAAGGTCCTTCACAGAGCATGACTGTGAAAAGTGGATTCTTTACGACTATCATCTTAATATAATTTGGAACATTGGTAATAGGACTTAAGGTGCCTGTTAAGTGTTTATAGATAAATAATATATATGAAATATAAATAATCATGGCAAATTAAAAAAGAAAAGATAATAATCACGCTGTTGAAATATACTTGTAGGATGTTATAATTCGCTAAGTTTATCCAGAAGTTTTTGGTAACCCTACTTACGCCGCATTGTATTCTTTAACTTATAGGCACATCCACAGCATCCGCTGGTAACTTTTAACCTTTTGAGATGTTAATCTTAATGGAAATGTTGGCCATTGAAATTGCTGTTAAAGTAAGTTTTATTGAATCAGCAGAGTGCAATGGTATTAAATGATATCTCTTTGTTATTTGATGGGGTAGCGTTTAATATTATGCTTGAAATACATTCATACGTTTCTTTTGAACTCACTTTGACATGAACACAGCCAAGACTTAGGCCTGTAGTCTAGAACGAGACCTAACGTGATGAGAGTTAGAAAAAGATAATACTATTTATAGTATAGAGCGCTATCTCGTTCTCGTAAACGCTATATCTTGAGTCTCGTTATGGTTTTTGTTCAACGAAGTTAATTATGCAATAAAAATAACGTAGGACTTAGTCCGAATCCCTTAGTCCAAGTTAAACTAACCATCTGATAGAAAGAAATAAGTTACATCTTTAGGATATAATAGGTAAAGATACATCAATTCATACAACGCTGTTAGATGGGTTATAACTAAATTATATCTGATGTAATCGTTTACGATTGTTTAATCAAAAAAATATGTTTATTGAACTCATACATAATTTAAAAAAATAATAATAAAATTAATAAATAAATAATTAATTAATTAATTCCCAAACTTCAATTCATCATCAGATCACTCAACGTCCCCACCGGGAGGCACAAGCCTACCCGTAAAGGGTCCCTTAGTCGTCCACGCAGGCCCAGTGCGGTTTGGCCGACTTCAGGTTTCCTTACGATGTTTTCCTTCACCGTAAGAAGATTAGATAATGTATATATAATTTCAAAGTTCGGATCCACTAACGCTTTTGCAACTTCAATTACAACAAAAAAATTGTATCCAAATCAAAAAAGTCCCTAAAACAAGACCTTTGTTAGGATTGCATTAATTAATATTCTTGATTTACGCTTTCATTAATAAAACAGGAAAGCAGCAATTAATCTACGTATACCGTTAATACAGTACACAATATTAAAGCAATCAAACGAACATAAACTCTTTAATATTGAATTGTAAAAAAGTAATATACCAAAAAAATATTTGTGATGTTATAAAAACCATTGCTAACGATATTAAAATGAGTTTCGTGTTATATTTTTATGTTTTAAATCGTAAACAATAAAACAATGTTTATTTGAGCTGTAAAGATTCCCAAACTATTCTTTTTTAAAATCTTTTATGTAAACATTAAAATATATTGTATCGCGAATAATATGCGAAACGAAATATTTCTACGCTTTGATATAATTTCATTATTTAATCACAATAAAGGTTGTTATGAAATGAGGAAGATCTTTTACATTTATTGATATTACTGGTATATTCGGTTGAGTCGTTATTTGAGATAGAGCAAAATTTTCGTAACAAAAACTTGCTCACAGTTTTCTAAGGGCAACATGAGGAATATCTTAACAAAATGACGACCTATTTGGTGTTGCGGTTGAGAGGTCGGCTGGGGATCGAACTCGGAACACCAAAGGTTCCGGGTTCGATCCCCAGGCAGTACAAACATTTGTGTGCATGAACATGTCTGTTTGTAACGGTCTGGGTGTTTTCTATGTATGATATGTCTGTATTTACGAAAAAAAATGTATTTAAGTATATTTATCCGTTGTTTAGTACCCATAATACAGGCTTCACGCTTAACTTGGGGCTAGATGGCGCTGTGTGAATGTCAGTGGATATTTATTTGTTTATGTTTTGTGTTAAATCATCGCACCACTCATATTGGTAAAACATTTCTAGTATTATACCGAGTGGTTATGTAGACTGAATAATTTGAAGGTTTTTTCGTCGTTCTGTGTCTATCCTAAGCTCATCTATGTTCCTTATGGTAGCTCTTGGTATATTTTAATTATTTAAAATGATCAGGTACAATCCTAATAAACAAAGCGATCACGGTGTAACACCAAAAACAATCATCGCACGTCACAAGCGTGGATCCTATGACCTCACAGCGGACCGGTTCTGCGTCGATAAGTTATCTCGGCCTTTCACCGATTTCGTTAATTTCTTCATTTTGTTCGTCTCACGACTGGATTTCGTTTCGTAACAGTTCGACGCTTTTTGACTCGCCTTGTTTATAACATTTCAATGAGCGATTAGTGGTCCGTCCGGGCGTCGTGGATGGTTTTTATGTGTAAATTTGGTCATACGTTATTATTTTCTTTGGATATTCATGAAACTTAGTCCTTAAACTCGTAAGTTGTGTATCATTAAAGTAATGATGTGTAGTTTTGAGAATATTTTAATTAGTATCTAATTTTAACGCAATAAAATAAACCTTCGAGTTTACTCAACGTTAGATAAATCTATTTTTACTTAAATAATAATTCATAATAAAGCTGTAGTAGGTTTTGAATAAATTATAAATAATTGAGTTAGAAAAGGATAGCGCTATATACGATAAATAGCGGTATCCCCTTCCTACTGTATTTTAGTAAAGATCAATGCTTGAGTCTCGTTCTAGAATACGGGCCTTAAAGTACTAAACTTATTCAATAATAATAATAATAATAATAATCCATTTATTTGCTCAATGATGTTTAACTTTCTAAACAGAATAAAAACCATCTCAAAAACCAACCACCTCTATTGTCTATAAACGTTAAGTTACCCTGCTTTAACGTATTGCTGATTTCCGATAGTACGATAATTCATCATCATCAGCTCATTAAACGTCCCCACCGAGGGCACGAGCCTACCCGTATAGGGTGATTAGGCCTTAGTCGTCCACCGGGCCCAGTGCGATTGGACGACTTCACACACAACCTTCGAATCTCTTCGCAGGCGTGCATGAAGGTTTCCTCACGATGTTTCCTTCACCGTAAGAGCGTCGGATGACGTACATATATTTTCGAAAATTCGAAAATACATTGGTACGTGTCGGGTTTGAACTCAGCCCTCCGGTAGGAAGGCGACAGTCCACACCACTGAGCCACGACGCTCTTTAACGGTACGATAATTATTAAAGTTTTAT
The DNA here is from genome assembly GCA_019425675.1 of Leucinodes orbonalis. NCBI lineage: Eukaryota > Metazoa > Arthropoda > Insecta > Lepidoptera > Crambidae > Leucinodes > Leucinodes orbonalis. The sequence continues at coordinate 10,180 of PQWD01013238.1, forward strand.
TCAGTAAATTAAATTCCTTTATAGGTTTCATTCATAGAGCGTCGGTGGCTCAGTGGTGTGGACTGTCGCCTTCCTACCGGGAAGGCTGAGGTTCAAATTCCGACACGTACCAATGTATTTTCGAATTTTCGAAAAATATATGTACGTTATCCGACGCTCTTACGGTGAAGGAAAACATCGTGAGGAAACCTTCATGCACGCCTGCGAAGAGATTCGAAGGTTGTGTGTGAAGTCGTCCAACCCGCACTGGGCCCGTGTGGACGACTAAGGCCTAATCATCCTATACGGGTAGGCTCGTGCCCTCGGTGGGGACGTTTAATGAGCTGATGATGATAGGTTTCATCGAAATTGAATACTAACTAATCCACTTGCTGATGTTAAACGGGACCTCACTGAAAATTTTCACTGTATCTTTTAACTCTTCGCAGAAACACAACCGTTATTTTGATAGAATCATCTGAGAAGTAACATTGGCAAAGAAAATCTCTTTTAAGACATTTTTAAGAAAACTTTTCAAAAGTCTACTAGTAAACCTCATTGTAAATGTCTATTAATATCTAGCCAAATTGAAACAGTATCAATAACATGATTGTATAGGTTGGCAAGATTCATTTTGGTCCATTCAAACATACGTTTGTATGTTACTTCGCTCATAACTTCTATGTTAGTTTGACAAAGACTCATGCTGCCGCCCGTAAACTCTATTAATCTTGTGAGGCCACCGCGAGTTGTGACCTTGTCAGAGAGCATCGAAACTAGTGCATGGCTGACGCGTACCGTGACAGCACCAAAGATTCCAAGACGGTCGTGATTCGAATGTCACTCTCACGTCTTTATCTGTGATACTACTGACTGGTATTTTTTCCACATCTTTGACGGAACTGACATCCACTATTCTTAAACCGTTAGGATGTCTATGGTTAATATATCTTATATTATTATTTATCCGTAATAAATATAAAGGATCATAACGGTTTCTATACATTTTTTAATTGGGTTACATTTTTTTGGCGTGACTTATGAATTTTTATTTATGCTTCAGGACTTATGTTTTCTCTGACTATTTAAGTTGAGAATTTGGTACTGTTAGTTATGAATACATACATATTATTTAGCATTTCCCACAGTACTTGTAAGATTACCATTACTTTACTAATAATTATTAGATTGTCGACTCTAAGTCCGTACATTGAAGATGTCAATCGCATGTTATTTGTTCAAGAGGTTCGTTTTGTAATGAAATCGCACAAGTCACCGTTAAAGACGTGTATCAACGTCAATAGCTTAGGGTCAAGTGTGTTAACGAACACTTCACAGTATACGCTATATTCGTATAGTGTACTTTTGTAATGCGCGTGAAATTAAACCCATGCTTGTTGGTCGTAAATGGCACATAATTAAAGATTGAATATGGAATTAAAAACGATGTTCTCACTAATCAACGTCTTAAAGTTTCAAATAGGTGCCAACATGGAATAGATGGATAGTTAACCATTAATTTGATGTTTTGTGTTAAATCATCGCACCACACATATTGGTAAAACATTTCTGGTATTATACCGAGTGGTTATGTAGACTGAACAATTTGAAGGTTTTTTCGTCGTTCTATGTCTATCTTAAGCTCATCTATTTATCTTATCGTAGTTCTTGGTATATTTAAATGTGTTCCGAGTTGAAAAGATGTTTGTTACTTGCAATGCATACGACGATTTCATATGTTATTACGTTACCGGTTACTTGTATTCTGTACATTACAAATAACAATAATGGGAAAATGTCTTAAAGATACCAACTTTCTAGTCTTAGTCTTAATCTTTCTTATCTGCACTACACAAAAAACTTATCACTGAGTAATCAAACGAACGTGATTGAATGTAAAATGTAAAAGCCATAAATATATCTCAGGCGTTGTATAGAGAGAATGATTGAACAATTTAATGACGCTAGATACCCCAATACGATTTTATTGACGGAAATAATCATAAATTTGTTAGAGCAACAATAGTATTGAGTGCGGTCCATTTTGTTAATACCATATTCTTAGGACTTTGTTTTGCTTCGACGCACTCAGTAATAAACGAGGTGGCAGATCGTAAACTTGACTTTATCGACATTTGTCCAAGATTGTTTATAGCCTTACAGGATTACGTTTTGTGATTGATTCGAGTTCTCCTTAATAAATTTCGGTTAGGATTACCGTAATAAGGAACAGGGCCTGTTTGTTTTATGTCACAGCATTCAATTTAGAATTTAAAGTAACTTTAACGGATTTATGGACGAGATCATCTCAGATAAAGGAACGAGTATTATTAAATCTGAATTTATCTTTCCATACGATTTCTTTTACGATTCCATTAAAGATGAACAGGATTGAGCGTTAAGGTCGATGCCACTTTTGAGAATTTTAATTTAACACGTCGTAATAAATAACTTTGGTGCTATTTACTAAAATAACGTATAATCAAATCAGCTTGCAGCAAATGGATATGGCTTGCCGACAAACACATGTTAAAACCTTCTACCATCGCATCCATATCATAGGAGTAAGCGTTGGTTTATAGATCGTGCGATTCACCGTAAAGTGTTCTTTATTAACCAATCACAAAGGCTATTTTGAATATTTTAGTTTAACTTCTGACGATTAAAAACCTCAACCTTCGAATACCATAATGCCAGCCACTCTCTCGCTTGGTTAATTAAGACATAGATTATCAAACGTTTTTGAGTAGTAAATAAAATAGTAATCTTTTACCGTATAGTATAGGCGTCTCCATAACACGCCTTTATCTCGGAATGGTAAGCCGAAACGCATAACGTTTCTTTGATCCCACACCTACGCTTACATTTAAATTGTAATATCCTACCAACGATACTAATGCACTGTCAAATTTTTAATGTATCCCATGATAAGACAAACCTTTTATTAAAATGAATAATATTTGTAAAATAAAATGTTGAACACACTAATAATTTGGTTCCATTTTTTGCAGGTAAGTATGTAAATCTTCAAGTGAAAGTAAAAATACGGTCCTCAACAAAGTAAGTACCAAATGCAAAGTGTTCAAGTTCTTTTGAATTATTGGTAACTCTCGAGGACATCTTTTAATTTTTCCTCCACGTTCCCCCGCTTCTTGTTTCGCCAAATTTCTTCTCGTCCAATTTAACTCAGAGTTCAAAAGATATAAGTCACGTCAAAACTTTTTGTTAAACAACGCAAGAAAGAGAACGAGAGCCCTAGAACAAACTGATTAAATACTTTAATCTTTATTTACTGAGACGTCTTTACAATTTCGTTTAGGAATTTATTGTTGAACTTTTAATGAATTGAAGTTAGCTGAGAAATTACCAGCTAGGAAGTGCATTTTTGTATATGAGATAAATTGTAATCAAGTTGTTTCTAATGAATTGGACAGGTTTTGCAGATACTTAATTTTGGACTAGGTATTGGTTTGACGTACAATAAAATATTCCTTTTCATAACTTATGTACATAATATGATTAAGATTGGCTTCCTTGAGAATCCTCAAATGAAATAATTATGTATGTTTCTGCTTTTGACTTATATGAGAATCGTCACAAACAATATAACATCTTTTCCAACAAAATCATAATATCGCATCATGTTTTGTATTTATACGTAAAAGGGTTCCTAATGGATCAAGTAGCGATGCCATACCAAAAATAATAACTATCCGGGGCAACAATTTTGTCTTTATTACAAAGGAATAAGGGTCAAAATTATTTGATCTTTGCATTTAATATTGTGTTTCGTAAAGTGAAGAAGTCGTTCCTGTGTTGTCGCTGATGGGTTTCCAAATATTGACCGGTCGGCCATTATCTACGGGAGTGTGACGCCGGCCTTACTTTGATAACGTCCGATGTGTCGCCACCCTAAAAAACTGTTTGTTTGTTTTCCGTCTGTATTTGCCTCAGCGCGGATATTAAAAGGTGCGGGTCGTTTGTAGGTAATTAAAAGTGGACATTTGGAGCCTTGTTTGGTTTGAATTTCATTTTCATTCTCTTTAGATCGTATTTCTGTTTTATTATTACCTAATGTTTTATTTTGTTTCCGTGGATACATATACGAAGGTTTTTCTATTAATTTCGTTTTTACATTTACATTTAGGTAAGCCGATGGTAAGAACATATTTCTACATAAAATGCCTGACTTGGCCGGACTGATACCACATACAACTAATTATTCCCATTTTACGAAGTTTGTACAGTTGACATTATATAAGACAAACGGCTCGAGGTATAATTAATTGTGAACTTCGTTCGTATAAATTACGTTGTGGTTCAAAAAGTATTTTAATCGTATAATTTAAATTAATAATTACCAAGTTTCATTAAAAAAATAATTATAATTTTAATCAAAAAAACTTCAATTAAAACCGATTTACTTCAAACTCAACATTCATGAGTTACTCAATGTACAATGTTTATGGTTTCTGTATTGTTTTTGCAAATAAACTACAAACCCCATTTTTCATAGGTAACTAACTACTTATTGATTCTTTGCATAATTGCCTGGTATATAAAGGACAATTCCTGAAATTTACTGCCAGCATTCGCTTTGAAAACATTTTGATGAGAGGAGAATAACGCCTTGCACTCCAAACGTCATAATAATCCATAAATTTCAATGTCACGTGCATTTCCTTCAAAAGTCAAAATCAACACATTTGTATCCAATTAAGCCGTTGAAATACACACTGAGAATTTGGTCCGTCTGTTTGTCTCTATAAATTAATATCTGAACGCCCTCTCAACACCAACACATGTGCGAGTTATTTTTCAGATTTATTGCTTTATACCTTTTTGGTTTTCGAAAGCTCGTTGAGATGTTTATATCTTGGACAATTAGCACCACCGTGAATGAACCTTACTTTGATGGTTGCTTTTTATCAGCAAAGTTTTGCTCAATATTAATATACGAAACGAATTTATGAATAGACATTTATGTTGCATTTGTTTATATTGCATATTCGTTTATTCACTTAAATTTACATTAGTGATATACGTGTCTTACATATTAAATAGTAGTTGTCATTTTTAGTTCCAAATTTACGTTTTATAGGTTAGAAAAAAAATTATTAGGAACGAGTACTTTATAATGTCATTATTTTGTCCATATCAATTTTTGCATACGAAGACATACAAGCAGAAGGTTTACTGACGTTAAGTGATCTCGTCAACTATAGACACTCCGACGAGTGCCTTAGCGCATTTCATAAAGTAAAAAAACATTGAAAAAAGAGGGTAAAGGGATGTTTTGAGCCTCCGGTGACCTCACTGAGACGGCGAAACACAACACTTAATTTACATGTTTTTACACGAATTCAAAAAAAAATTGTAACATATCTCTAAAATTTTAAAACAATTTTTCTTATCATGACAACATTAATGCATATTACATTAAAGTCAGTTTATAAACTTAAAGTCATAATACTAAAAAGTTTGATGGGATAAAAAGAATTTAGCAAACAAAATCGTTGTATAAACATTAATCTTTTAGGCAAACATCCAATAAGAAGATATTTATCTCCCTTCATCGTCTGCTATATCTCAATAAGAAATCTGATTAACATAACAATATTCTTAATTGCATTGGTTGCAGCGGGCCGGTTGTGTAAATTGAACGCTTACAGTCGTCGAAGGCATCCTCTGTAGAGTTTTTTGAACGTATCAGTTGATAATTAATGTTCGTAAATAAATTGGAATTGTTTGCGCGTTCGTACAAGTTTAAGTGTTTTTACATCACGCCACCTTCGTCTATGAATCTTTTATATTTATTTTCATTGGAATGCTGATCCTGAGACAATCGCCATTCATTGAGTGTATTGAGATTCTTGAATCCAGTTTGTTGAGTCAAACTAGATTTTAAAATAAAAGCGTTCGAGTACTCGTATCTTTTAAGCTACATGGTTTTCATTTCTACATGTACAATGATCGATTAAACCTCGTCAACCAGGTCCTGGTACACCTACTGAATGGTAGAATCTACCTTCTCTTTTGCCACATTTTGGAGATTCAAATCTTTAAAGACTTTCTAATCAAGTATTTTTTTAATTTAACTTAAATTCATAGATATGCCAATAGTATCTTCTTTTTACTTTAGTTAGTGTAAACTTTTTCGCCATCGAAATCAGTGTATACTCGAATATTTGTAAACCAATTAAACATATCACTTAATTATAGAATAATTAAACTCGCAGTGTATGTTATTTTCCAAATATAAAACCGAGCTGGGATTTAAGCAAGGAAATTACAACGCATCCCGCTGACTCGAACAATCGTCTCGAACCAGCCGGTGTAATTATTACCACTTCTCTTTTTAATTTGGTACACGATACACCGATATGTTAATCAGGACATTTTACGACATGGGGAATAATGATAACATTATTCGGTAATCAGTTGCCATCGTAATCAGCGTATTTAACTTTTAAATAATTTTGGATACTGGTGTCTATTGGAATTTGGCTGCAAATCAAAAAGTATATTGAACATTGTGTGTAAATTGTGTTCGAGTTAATATAATAAATATCATTTAAAATAAAAAAACGTCCATTGAAAGACAAAATATATACGTATTAAAAAACTGTATAAATCACTCAAATGGAAAATTCAAATGTTTTTTTATCCAAAAAAAAATTATGCGATATTTTTTCGTTTCTGACAAATAATCTGCATGCTAAATTTCAGCATCGTACTACAAAAATTGCGGAATGTTCCATACAAACTTCCAACCCCCATTTTAGGGGGACAAAAAGTAGCCTAAAACCTATTCTAGGTTACCTTCTACCAACATACCAAGTTTCAATAAATCAGTTAAGCCGTTTAGGCGTGAATGCGTAACAAACAGGCAGACAGACAGACAGATACTTTCACATTTATAATATTAGTATGGATTCCTCTATAGAGAAATTGGTATATACCTACCAATTCCTCTATAGAGGAATTCAATTCCTCAAAAGTTAATTCTTTTATAGAGGAATACGAGAATATAATATATATTCTCGTTAAATATTTATTAAATACCATTAACATTTTTCTGCGTTAAAATAATATTGAGTTTAATATTTATGACTTCCTTATCTTTATCACATAATTCAAATTATTTTGTGTCGAACCGTCTTCTGAATAGAATTATGCTCGCTGTTAAAATAAAATAAATTATCACAAGCGTCGGTGGCTCAGTGGTGTGGACTGTCGCCTTCCTACCGAGGGCTGAGGTTCAAATCCCGACACGTACCAATGTATTTTCGAATTTTCGAAAAATATAGTACGTTATCCGACGCTCTTACGGTGAAGGAAAACATCGTGAGGAAACCTTCATGCACGCCTGCGAGAGATTCGAAGGTTGTGTGTGAAGTCGTCCAATCCGCACTGGGCCGCGTGGACGACTAAGGCCTAATCACCCTATACGGGTAGGCTCGTGCCCTCGGTGGGGACGTTAAATGAGCTGATGATGATGATGATGATGATGATCACAAATTATTTCATCGACCCCGTCGACATGGAGCTTTTGCTTGGGGATACTACGTCCTTTCTTAAAATGTAAGCCAATTAAAGGAACTGCTTCCATGTTTGACAATCAGTGAGGGAACTGAATTATAGGAGACAATACGTCTATGAATATAGTTAAACTCAAAGTCATATGTAATACGCTGTAATAGCTTTTTTTAAAAACAGAACTACTTATTTTTTCTATTTATAACGTCTCAATTGTATTCTGAGCTGGGATCAACAACCGTTATTATTGCTTGTTTTTCATCGGTGATAATGATTTGGCCATCAAAAATAATGTATAAAAATAATATTACTCTATTCTGGATAAGAAAATCTGATATCTCATGTACTTGACCAAACCTCCTATAGAAAATACAAGAACTGCCGTAGTTATAATCGTTCTTTACCAACTAACAGTGGCGCTCTAATTTCAAGTCTTCACTCACACAGAGCTGGATGTCCCCGCATTCTTATGTTCATATTATATTGAGAACGGGTTCCCAGCAAAAAGCCGGAGACCGGCCTCTGGTCCGTGCATTCATAAAAGTTTTTGTCACCTGCCAACTCCCGGTATTATTTCAATATTAATTCCAATACGCTTTATGCAACATAATTCATTGAATATTTCTTTAATGAAATCTAGCGTTTTGTCGTTATGGAATTTTGGGTGGCGGGCTTCATAAACTATGGGGTTATTGGTATTTGGATCAGTTTTTGAAATGCTATTCTTAATATCTTGGTGGACCTTATTAAACGTTTTTGACGGTATCAATATAAATGTAATGATTTTCATTAGTGTGTTTATAATATGGACAATAATTTATGTAAGGCTGTTGACTTACTAGTCAACTGAACTACTTTATTCGATGTATCGAAACGACTAAGTTCATACAATTTTAATGGCATTTTGGCATCACGTTTTTAGTTAAACATGTGACACGTTTTTGTAATAATAAATCTGGAGATAGCCATGATTATAGTTTGAGGAATAGTTATAAATATTACCTGCTGTAATTTTTTTCAAATGATATAATGAAGCATACAGCCTCACCGGGGTAAAGAGGTAACCATTGCCTATGGTACAGGAGTGATCGCCAAGAATGGACAACAGTGTTAATTAACTCACTTTTGATATAACAATGTATAATCGCAATACAGTATCAGATAATACACAACATATCTTACCCTTTATACCGGAATACAGCATTTTAAATTATTATTACAGCTGACTTGGATATGCTAATGATTATAACCCATTACCAGCTGGTGATGATTTGATGAGTGATGATGTTGAGCTAAATAGACGTTCAGGATATCTAGTTCAGCAGCAAACTGAATGACTGAAATGCTGTAAACAACGTCATTTGAAACAAAAACGATACCGTTTGATAGCAATTATTTTGAACGCTATTGAATGTAATCCGGATTAATCTAGAGCCAACACTTTCTGTTAAAGTTGCATCTAAAACTCGTGAGCTCAGTGGAACAGCCATTAAGTGCGATCGAAGTTTATAAATTGCTTTCGCTAAGAGTAAAAAGAGCCATAAACTTAATCACAACAGGTTTTAACAGCTTATTATCAAGTGAGCTGTGCATCGGTAATATTGAGTGCATATTCTGTGATGATGTTTAATTGGCTGATTATAACGATACTCCTGCTATTAACAATATAGCCTACATGATAGTTATAAAACAACTTAATGTTTATAATATGCGTTTTCTCAGCTTGGGTTTTTATAAGGTAAAATGAGGTACAGGGGTTTTTTTATAATTCAATCTGTATGTTGCAACTTTGCAGGCTGCGAGTTTATTCCTTTTGTTCGCCAGGAAGACTTCTTGATAACTCAATTAGTTGGAGTAATGCTATTTAGTAAACAAGAAGAAACTTCAAGAAAGAACTTTGTTTTTAAATATATGAGATATTAAATTAGGAAATTTTTTTGCTTTTTATGATGAAAAATTGTATGTGTTCGATGCTAAGCCAAAATAAGGGTAAATCAAATGGATTTGAACTTTCGTTCTTGTGTGGTAATACGCTTGTATTGTTTTGGAAATTTAAGTATTTTGTTTTTAGGAAAGGGAAATTGTTCTGTTGTGAATTAGATAAACAACTAACTATGTAGATGCACAATCACGAAGAAATATCAACCAAAAAAATGCCCGAGCCGCTTGACACATACGCTGACTTATTAAATAATGTAGTTTTAAATGGCACTTTAACATACTGCTCTATTCAGGATATTAGTTTGTAAAACGTTTAACAGCGACCAGTTGAACAATTGGTTCAAATAATTATAAAAAAATAAGAACAGCATGGTGGCATATATCGTGAACTTGAAAATAGATTCATGTTACGTTTTATTAATTATTTATAACATAACACTATCAATTCAATTTATGTTAGTTACACCAAATTAACAATATAATAAATGGGATGGTACGAACAGATAACATCATCCACATTAAACAATCACCGACCCAACGACCTTTGCTCTCAAAACGTCAGAACTTTAATTATTCGTAACATCATAATCATTTGGATCGTGAGTATTCATCGAACATGAGTTTTAATACAGCATAACTATTCTAACTTGGCCCCTCTTTGAACAATGCTAAAACTGCATTCGAAACAGTTGAGGGTCCAGCTTGGACTGGTCGAGGAATACTTAGATTTACGTTACCCTCACTGTAAGATACTAGTTTACTTGTCCAAACACCCGCTGAGCTCAATGTGAGGCGTCTGAATAACCGGCTGCAAAGATAAAGAAGTATAAAAATTGCAACCAAATTCAACTCTATCTGATGCACTATAAGGGTCATTGTACAGATTGTCTATGTGTGGGCACCTATATAGTTCATGCCGTTTCATTACAATCCTTACATCGTTTATCATACTTTACATTGCTATAATTTATTCATAAAGGCGATCTTGTTTTATTTCCACAAAGATTGTTTTACATGGTGTTCTCAGGTTTCGTTATACGTGACGCAGTTCCTTATATGAAGTTGTTGCATTGATTATGTAGTTTTAGTATCGATAACAATATTTACACGTCGCCAAGTGTAAAGTGAAACCAAGTCTTATTTATGTTACGACTGGAGACGTGTTTATTATGAAATATAATAATGGTCACAATTAAAGACTTGAGCTTCGTCTTACATCCAATCGCTAACAATTTTTATGGCCTCATATTGTAAAGCTTCTTTTTCGATGTTATCTTTGGTTTATATAATTCAAAAACTTTTCATTGTAACTAGTAAACAATATGAATTTATAATCATCGAGTGAATTCACTCGAGACTGCTCTAAAATAACTTGTTCAGATAAATAATAATTTGCGTGACTGCGAATGCCAGATAATGGAACATTTCTAATATTTTCTTAGAAATTGTTACTTAGCAAATCATATTTTGCTATCTAATAATGACATCGTAAAGTTGATGTACATTGGAAATATTCAAAATTGTATAAGCAACTGAAGTCTACATTAAATCATGTGTTATGTTTAGTGTCCTAGTACCAGAGGTCCTCTGATCTTTATTCTGATCACTGGTCAAAACCAAAATCAAACCAAAAGAAAAGTACAATTTATAAATAAAAGCCAAATCAAATCAAAGCAATTTGTATACAGGATCAATGCGAATTTGATAATGTTTCAGCCGAGGATTTATTATTTGTTAAAATATTTCAATTTCCTATATTTCAGCTTTAAAAAGACATGACTATTGATAGCATTATTCATCGCTATCTACTAATTTGAAATACGTAATTAAGTATCAATTTAAAATGTACATCAATGATTAGTTTCCACCGACAGTTATGCCACAAATCACGTACATCTAATAGCGTATTCGAATTCCTTCGATCATTAGCAAAACACTAACCAGCTAATGATGGGATCCAACTCGTCCATTAATAAGTTCCGACACATTTATGGTTAATCCAACATATTCAAATGAAAGAACAACACCATCTATCTACATCAAAACCAGATACGAATGGTACAGTCGACGTCAAAAGTTAACTTCCCGCCATTTGTGTTGTTTTATGTTACCTTTTTACATTCTTATATTGTTTTAAATCTGTTGAATTCTGATGGATCCTAAAATTGATAAAGGTTAATATAGGCTTGTCATTTGCAAAACAGATGGCTGTTGGAGCAGACTTATCCTCAAATGGAGATTGCTTCTGTACAAGCGTTTCGTAGGAAATTTAAAAATATATTTTTATTGGAAATAACAGAATTGGTAAACATATCTAAAACTGTCGGTTAAGTATCCTTTTTAAGCTAAGTTCACCTTTACAAGGAACCTGTACCTATGTACGTCAAACGTATATATACAATTGAGACTTAATATTATATCCGACACTCCTACAGTAAAAGAAAACATCGTGAGGAAACCTGCGCACGCCTACGAAGAAATTCAAAGCACACGCAAGCCAATCCTTACGGGGCCTACTTAGGCGACTAGGGCCTATACACCGTTTACGGACAGGCCACATGCCTGGGTGGGGCCCTAAGCGGGGACGTTGAATG
>PQWD01013239.1:0-15845 GCA_019425675.1 Leucinodes orbonalis
CTGTTTATTATTTTTAAAAGAAGTGATAATTAGTCTTTCAAGATTTTGTGCTTTGCACCAAAATTATAGTTATAGAATTAGCCAAATTATTATTTATGTTCAACTTAAAAGATTAACTTTAAGGTAAACATATCGAATTTCCTCACTTAACAGAAGTTCGCGTTTCGTGCTTAAAGGCTTACGCGAATTAAAAACGTTTCGTTCACATGCCATTTTTAACAGAAAATTAAATCGACTGCAAATAGTCCGGGACTTTTGGAACGTTTATTTTGCGCAAGAGTTGCAATTTTCGGTGTTAAGTGGTAACGCGTGTTATCATGCCAATTGTGGTTATTGAGGACATTACACCGGAGTTTCCATCGAGAACAATATGAAGAAAGCAGCCATTTGCTTGCTGTAATGGAGGGCACGATGCTAACAAGGGCTGGTTGAAGTGTATTCATACTGACGAGATCACGATTCCATATTCACTGATACTTTGTAAAATGTGTACTTTCTTTAAATGTTATGCAGGTGTAACATGCGGTGAATGAATGTCAATATTTAAAATTAAGAGTCACAAAGTAAAAAATGTATGACTCACATTTAAAATTACTGAAATTTTCGGTTGTTAACAACATTAACTGATAACAAACGTCGTAAATAAAAATGACGATCTCAGATATTCTCTACAAAATATGGCACGTACTGGAATTTAAACCCGCTCAATTTATTATAAATTGATAATAACATTATTCCAATTAATTAAAATAAGAGTGTTGGTACATCTTGCAAATTCCAAAAAACAAAGCTATTTGTCAGTGTTTGTTTTGGCCAATGTTAGGAACGAACCGATTTTGGTATTATCAAGTACCTGCACTGGCACTTGGCAGATAGTTAAAGCAATAAGTTTTGACAATACCTGCACTGGCAGATCGCTAAAACAAGTCAACTGTAGCCGTTTTATTTCCTCCTAGAGATTTATCGGGCAAAACTAGTTAGAAACAAAAGGCATAGAAATGAAGAACAATATTGAACGCTTTGGATACCCATACATATTACTAATGCAAAGACATTTAATCTGTTTCCATGTACCGTATGTATCAAAGCTAAATCATGTTATACATCTATTAAGATTGCCTTTAATCTCATGCTCCCTGCGTGTGAAGGGAAAGCTTATCGAAGAAATAGAATCCTCCGCAACCAATGGATTGGAAATGTTACCGCCGAGATCGCTAAACGCTAAGAAATGACGATAAAATGAAGGTTCTTTTCTACTTTTCTTTTTTATACTAGTTTAATATTAATTTAAATATATTTACCATTTAAAATTTTAAACTTTTTACATTGTACCAATTGTACCCAAGTATTTAAATGTTAATATTTTTTATTATATTTGTAAAATATTGTATAAGCCACTTTCAGTAATTTAAAACAAATGAATATTTACCTACAGAAAAGAAAATTGGAACAATAAAGCGTATTTTTCCAAAAAGGTAGATAAACAATGCAATATGACACTTCCGGTTTTGCCGTTGTTCCTGGTCATTGCTTTATATTACCTTTTAAAAAAAGTTTTTTTTTATATAACAAAAAGAACCCATTATAAATCGCCATAAACTTGCAAACTCAATGACACTTTTATATCAGGTTCACACTATAATCATTTGACCGTAATATTACTCAGTTACTGTACAATCGCACATTGCATTGTTCATGATTGCACTCATATTATTCACTGTGAACGTCTGTCTGCACCTTTTGATAGTCTGAATACCACACAAGGGCTCCCACCTTATGGCAAATGAGTACCTTGGAAAAGCCCTTAATAACTTGCCAATGCGTAAATTGTATCTGCACTTGCTTAATTAGAGGCACACAAAGGTAGTGGGTGTATTTTATGACTTACAATTTTAGTACAATTGGATTTTATGTGCTTTTGTCTTTTATATCGCCTTTTTGTTATTATAAATTGTATTACAGCTAGAATTGTTAGTATTGGGTTAATATGTTGTCTGTAGTTGACCAGCGTCAGTAAATTCTGAAATGTGTATTACGAGTACCTTTGGCCGCTTCTCCGGGAGGCTAGGTTATTAGAACATGTTTGCAACCGATTAACAGTTTACAGACCTCAGTTTTTATTCCTCTTATTCTTATGACATCGTTGAGTGTCTTACAATTAATTCACAATTTCCATTCCACACTTTAACCCGCGTTGATCCACTTTTGAACTTACGGCCTACTCCACGTTAAGCGGGTTGGACACAGCTGTACCTATGAAATGTTAGGTGTACCCTTTCTCTGCTGATATTTTTTCCCCAACCCGCTTCTTACAGCAAGTGGTGACAATTCTATTCTAATCTGTCGCCACACGGCTTCCCTCGTTACCGAATTGTAGTTTATATCACTGTCTAATTATATGTTTATAAATATTTTACTTATTAACCAAATGTAACGATGTTCTCAGTAGGTAGCCAGTTGGTTCCATCGATAGCGTGATTGGCAACGCCGGCATTTGTTTGATCGCGACCATAAAGTTTCCAATACTATTGTTCTATTTACATGTTATTGCTAACGTGTATTGCTTTAGAGATTTGCGACCGGGTCTTTAATAACCGATGATAATATTGCCGTACTTACAATACCTTTTTTTTAAATAAAAAAAGGTTTAGAAACTTAGGCCCTTTCTAACTCTATTTAAGTAAAGATCAACGCTTATTGTCGTTCTAGAATACTTCAGATTCATCTTTCTTCCATATGATTGTACTTAAATTGTAAGCTAAACTTCTCTTCTACTAAATGCAGTTTACATCAACATTGCCCTTATCCATTTTGCGTCTTAAATCCTTATACAGGTTGAAAAACAGGTAAAATGGTCTAGTGTTGATCGCAGAAAATATATTACAGAAAGCCTGAAAAATTATTTTATGACATTCATTACATTAGCTATTTAATAGTGGTGTCATCATGCGTGAGCAACACGCATTCCCGCCATTACAGTAAATTATGATACAATGGAAAAGTGTAAAACATCAAATTAAAGATCTAAAAGTTAGATTAGGTGCTGCGAATATTATTTTAATACAATTTAATTTTACTAGCACATGTACCACTGAGTGTTGCAATTGTTGTCTATAAGGTGGCTTTTATGTGTAATTTAATGGTCAACGTCAACAAATATATTTTTAAAGCTAACTTTAAAGTAAAAGGGTGGCCTTTTTTATGTGTTTATTTTCATTTAAACTTGGTTGCGTTATGTCAATGTCACTAAATATTATCTTACTCGAAAAAGAAGAATTCATTGTAATAACAATTTTTAAACAGATGATAACCTTACACCAACGATATTATTATTCCCTAATTGATTTGTATGATTACATTTCTTACTTATGTTGTTCATCATCATCATCATCAGCTCATTAAACGTCCCCACCAAGGGGCACGAGCCTACCCGTATAGGGTGATTAGGCCTTAGTCGTCCACGCGGGCCAGTGCGGATTGGACGACTTCACACACAACCTTCGAATCTCTTCGCAGGCGTGCATGAAGGTTTCCTCACGATGATTTCCTTCACCGTAACATATATTTTTCGAAAATTCGAAAATATATTGGTACGTGTCGGGATTTGAACCTCAGCCCTCCCGGTAGGAAGGCGACAGTCCACACCACTGAGCCACCGACGCTCTCTTATCGCTTATGTTGTTAACAAAGAAAAATATCAAAAATATGTATTCAAAGTAGGACAGCGCGATTTAGTGATTAAAAACATTTACTTATTTAAAGAAATAAAAAAATATATGACGGATTTCGTTTTCATTCTCATAACAATATCGTAAGCGAAACGAACAGAGAATTGAAAGAAGACATGTGTGGGAAACAATAATACTTTCTTCGTACATAACGAAGGATGGCCGTGGTGAGCCTCTAGGTAGTTGATGAAGGCAGATAGTCGGCGAGTGTCGTTTGAGGCGAGATAATTATGTTGTTTGTTGCGTAATTACGTCGTATCTTACTGGAAATCATCGGGCAGCGCCGTGTGCCTGCAATGTTCGTTACTACTTAAACACTGACATGATAGTTTTAAAAGAGCTGGATTGAAGCGAGCTATCCATCTGCCAACTAATAAAGCTGTTGTTTCAGGCCTATAGTTTGTAAGAAGTAAATAGGTACATTTAGTATGTATAGATTTTTATAGGTTTCAAATTAATAATATCCATAGATAATTAAAATTTACAAGGAGTTTCTACTATGGTATACTTTTTTGTTAATATGTACAATTGTACACACATTTTTTTTGCAAAAGGTGCTATGTAAAAGTCGTTTTTAAAAACCGGGGATTCCGATAGAGTGCACTAATATAATACAGAAATAAAAACACTAATCATAATTTACATACCAACAATGGAGGAAACAGAAATTATCTGCACGATTATCTCACACATGACAGCTGGATATAAATCAAGATGGCGTCTGCAAAGATAGGTCGCGCCCCGATGGACGAGTACATAAACGTCAGGCCAAGAAAGTCGTTTTCCGACCCTAAATCATGCAAAGGAATTATTGTAGTTCCGACCTTTTATTGGCTTCTATTACTGTGTTGCTGCACTCTGAGATACACCCATTTTATATGCGAGATGGTAATTTCAACGCCCATTTTGCAACAATGCTACCGCAAGGGGTTTCGTTCAATAAGAGGTAGACATGGGATTGTATCTTTATAACATACAGTTCATACAGTATTGGCTTGGATCTGCGACTTCGTTCGTCTATGTTATATCATACCAGTCTAGCTGTGTCTACGACTTTGTTCCCGAAAAAAAGAATGTTACTCTTTATTAAGTAACGTCAAAATATTTCAAGCCGCTTTAGAGATTAGACAAAACTTTAATATTAAATTACACGTGTTTATTTAATGCAATATAAATATTTTAATGCGACATCTTGTGTGTATATAAATTAAATTATAATGGCGATAAATAGTGGAATCAAACGTGTTGCAAATAAACAAGCGCCCCCTAGCGGCGCTGATAAATGTGCGGTCGGCGTGCGCGACGTGACGGCATCGACTGGCCGGTAACAGTAACGATCTTTGGTTTAGGAATGATGAATTAATGTCTATACTTATTATATGTATCTTATTAAGATGGTTTAAAGTTTCTCATATATTCGTAATAGGAATATTATCTGCGAAGTGGATTTAGTATGCTTTTGTTTGGGCACAGGCCTTCTACATAGCGCTGTACTACAGTGATTAGACCATTATTAACAATGCGGGCCCAATAAGAAGATATGATAGTAGTAGTTTGAACCTTAGATTTAGAATTGTAGCGTGCACTTTCTCGATCCAACTAACCAACGGCTCACGTTAAGCTTGTGTAGATAGCCCTCATCTGGTTAATCTTAAAAAATAACTATTAAATTAATTTGCCAACACAACAAAGGCAAGTTTTTGCTTAGAAGGAGGCACTGGCCTATAAAAAATTATGTTTGTACACTTTTAGTGAAATAAACAAACAATAAACAATTTTTTAACTCAATTTTAAATAGTAGCAGCTTTTATCATGGCTAATAATATTGATTATGAGCTTAACACTTTTTTATAGAAAATAACTTCCTTTAAACAAAAACATAATATACATATTTTTTTAACTGTCCTTTTAAAACGACATAGTTTTTACTGTCTGGTTAAAGTAGTGTCGTAGCATGTTAAAACACTACTAAAACGCGCTCTAATCTCAATCGGTTGAAGCGATACGCACATGTATTGGATTCGCCGTCAGTTTTAAGTTTCGGGTGTTTCGAAAAAAAGGTAATGTACCATAAGCGATTAGCCAAGTGATCCACCGGATTGGTATTCGAGTGTTTCGAATATTTATTTCGTCTAGACACCTTATCGGCGGTGCTACGATGAGTTTATCGTACGGAATGTTTTATATACACTTGAAATGGGGGGCTAATGTCCAATGAGCTTTTAAGGGGTTCTGCGGTTAATGCAGCATTCTAATTGGCATATAGCAATTGTCGTCTACTGATAAAATTGTTTTATATACGCAGGTATTTGCTTATTGAATTTTGTAATTTGAATCTGTAATTGCAAACCCGCTGACATATTTAATTTCGTGACTGTACACAAGCCGAATACTTCTCTCTCTTTCACCTATCGCAGTCCACTGCTGGACAAAGTCATCCTCCGCTTTTCTCATCCAGCCTCCACCAGCGACCTTTTGCAAGTCGTCGGTCTATCGGCCTACGCTACGCTTGCCGGGTCGCGGTCTCCACTCCAGAACTCGTCTGCTCCAACGGCCATCGGTTCTGCGACATACGTGACCAGCCCACTACCACTTCTTGCTGATCCGGCGGATTATGTCTACTTACTAGCTAAATATATTAACCATTTTTTTTGCGTGATTTCTATAAATACTAAAATTAATTACCTAAATGATGCTTAAACTTTGTGTTTGGCATTTTAATAATCAGTTTCGCTATAGGTTAGTCGTATGTTAAATCAAGATATTGTTAGATTATGCGATTGAAAGAGATGTGCGGCTTTGCAGTGGATTTAAGTTCTGTTCTAATAGTGCAGTGTGCATCGAATTTCTATACTATCAGTAGAATTCCTATACCGGTTGATGCGCTGCCTCGTTACTCGGTAATGTCCGTACAAACAAATTAGTCAGACATTAAAAAGCATTCGAGACTTCCGAACCTAATTAAGGCGCGCTCTTCTCATTATTTTTCCTACGATTTACTTAGATGCGGCTATTGTCGTTAAATAGCCGATTTGTTGTTGTAATTAGCCTTAAAATGTCCAGTTGTACATAAATCGGTGCGATTATGTCTGTTCTCGTTATCTGGCCGAGGTTGTTTATGTGGGCACGCCTAGTTAGGGGCACTCAGATTTGAAATTGTGATTGGATTAGGTATGCGATTAACGTTGATTTACGGAGTTATTTTATCATTTTAAATAATGCACAATAGCTTTAATCATATTTGCATTTTGAACCATCAGTCCTATGAGTGCGGATGACGATCGCGCTAGTGTCTATCGCTAAGTTACTTGCTTGTGTCCTGCAGTAATATAGGCTGGTAGAATCAACGGTCCTACACTTTACGCACAAATACAAACACACACACACACACACACACACGGACATACATAAACGCACGTGTACGCACGATCGCATAGATATTATAGGTGCTATGGCACATGCCCCGAATCTTAATCCTCGATCTGCGAGTGGGTTCTGGAGTCCTAGAGACAAGGTGGCCCTAGTTTATGCTCCAGTTCCACATGCTTGCATACTTTGTCTCATAAGTTTGTCAATACATGTTCTATGTTAGTGGTGTTGGTTTCCGCACTTCGTCCGTGCACCATTGGGCGTGAGCCATGGCGGCCTTCTGGACACTCCAGCCAGCCCACCTCCTCCAAAAGCAGATTGGACTTCCCGGTCTCCTCAGAGCGTCCGCAAATATTACCGGTGAGCCGATAATTTCCTTGCGGGTCTGGGCTACGCCTGTGCACCTAAGAAGCACATGCGCCACCGTTTCCTCCTCCTCCATGCACGCTCTGCATAGAGGACCGTCCGTGATACCTAGTGGATAGACGTGTTTGTTTATTGTCAATAAATTAGTAATACCGTGTGTGGAAATATATACCTACTTACGCTAGGAGTCTTTACGCATTTCATTAATATCAATGTCAGCCACATTTCACCACTTCCAACTTTCTTTTAGTTTCAGAAGCTTCCACAGTGAAAAAATTATCCTACTAACAATTATTAGCTTAGAATTGTGAATGTGTAAGCAAAAAACACATTAAGTTATAAAAGGGCGACGCAATGATAAGTTATATATAAATTTAAGCACGTGTGCAATAAGATAGTGGCGCAGCGTGATACCGCATCTGATGCACCCCAGCTGACTGGCTATTTCAGGCGCGTGCATGGGTACGGTCTTATAAACGATACCACTTTTTACTGATTAATTCAAAAACTCGACAATCTAGCAAGATAATTATAAAAAGCTTACATTGAAACGCTAAGAAACAAAGTGAAATATTAAACACTTAGGAAAGTTACAAAACTTCAATTCTTAGTATAACAACTTCGATTACAAATTAAATAAAGCGTTATTCTATAAAGGAGTTGTAATTCAGAAAGTCCATATGTCTCACGAAATAGGATTTTATGTACTCATCAGTTTCGTGTTGATTTTGTCATAAATATAGCATGTGTCAAGTGGCTCGGACATTTTTTGTTGATATTTCTTTGTGATTGTGCACAGTTAGTTTACTGTTTATCTAAGTCGGCGACCTATCACATTCTACCCGCACCCCTGTACCGTAGTTGGCATATCGAAAATGGCCACTCACCCGATATCGCGGCCATATGTATCGACTCAGCGAGCATTAACGTCTCGGGTGACGCCGTCACTGCAACTATGCACTATGCAACTCTATTTATAGAACCTTTCGGTTTGTTATTCAATGTTCAATTAAGAATTTGGTACGCTGTCATATTTTTCGCCGACGTGACAAGGCTGGGTGAGATATATCGAAACGTCTAAATTTAGCGCTGTTGCTCTTGCTTTGCTGGTAGGCTAATATTTTTACCTTGTCGATTGGTAAGAAATCGAAAAAAAAAATGTTTTAGCCTTTAATTAAGTTATGGAGTCTGAAAGCGTAGGGTGTACACATGACAAGGCTGGATAGGAAATATTGATTAGTCTAAATTTAGAGCTGTAGCTTCCTTCATGAGTAGAATGAAATCGTGTTTAGTATTTGATTCAGATGTAGAGTCTTAATGCATTGAGCGCCAAGCAAATGCAAAAGCCTTCAGTGTCGGTGGAGTTTATGCGTTCTTAAAAAGGTATAGAAATATATTGGAATATGACATGGTATTGATTACGAGTATTATATAGCTCCTAATGATTTAAATTTTTAACAATTACCAACCATTTTCATAAATCATACTATCTATTCCAATATGTACTTTAAAATTCTAGAACTGTTACAAACACGATTTATTTGAATTAGGTTATAAACTTTGCAACGAAATATACAAAAAATGAGGCTTTTAATTACAGAATTTAAAAAGTAAATGAGTTCGTATTAGTAGGTGCTGAAATGGTTAACTTTAATAATTTTTTACCTAGGTCATTGGCAATTTAGCAAAGATTTCAATCCGCAACCAGTTACATATTCAAATACCTCATCCAACAGGCGTTATCCACAGCTGCTTAAATATCATGAGCATTCCGTTACGTCATGATCATCAATTAAAGATCGCCAACCCCCAGCACGCGAGGAAGGATTACTGAGGGTGCGAGATGGAAATAGCTCGCACGGGCTCAGCATCTGCCGGATATAAATAGCACCCTCAATGTAGTATCAAGGACGAGCTTGTTTATATCTCCTGGTATTCGGCGGATGGCGTACGCAAATCACGGAAGATTTCCTTCATGATGCTTGATGTGTGGAGTCAAGGAATCGCATAATTTTAATTTGCAAGTAGAAACGTCAGATCAATCGTGGTGGTAGGTATTTCATAGATTGTGTCGGAATATTTTGTATTTTTAGTGACATTTACTTGGGCATAATTCACTCGGTTTGTTGAGATCGTTTGATACGTTCCGATTTGATCCAGATGTTTTGGGTTTCAGCTAATATTTTTGATTCGTAATTTCTTTTGGGCTTTAGCTAATATTTTAATTTGTAAAAACTGGAATTCTGATATTTGTGGTGCTATATTTTAAGAAAATGAAGTAAATCTTCTGAAATATTTTACACGGAAACTGTATCTAATTATTTATATTTCAAATCCCAATGTAAAGATAATATTTGAAGATCAAGCCTGGATTCAAAATATTATTTTTTTCAAGTAAACAATAGGTATCTAATACCCCACTGTACGTAGGTACTTTACAATTATCACAAATTTTAGCATTTTTAGTTCAAATTTATATTTAATACAAGCAAATCCTTGGATCACCGAAATTGAAAAATCTGATAATCGTCCCAACAAAGTTAGTACCAAATCTAAATATTGAAAATAACTTCCTTTGTACAAAAACCAAAATCGGTGCCGACATTTGGTACGGTTTTTGCTCTAAACATTCCTATAAAATGTTTATCGGCGGGCGCACATGTGTCCCGCTCCTCAGACGATTACACCAAAATTTCCAGATTGCCACCCGGGAAAAAATAAATAAATCCATGAGCGCACACAAAAAGTGTCCCGAATCCTTGAGACATCCCCTTGAAACACCGATTCACTGTTATCGTTTAAGCCCACCGAAATTTATTACACTATTTCATTTTTCAGACGAGATAAAAGAGAGGGGTCGTTTTTTGATATTTCACCAAGAGCTTTCTTTTCAGTCGGGCAAGAGTAGGATAGATATATCGAGTGCACAAAATGACTGAATTAAGTTTAGAAGTGTGCACGTTTTAATTGCTGTGTGCTTACTTTGGCGCGCGTGTGTGAGTGAGGGTGCGCAGGCGCACGACCCGCGGGGTTATCATTTCCTGTTCTCATTTTAAATTTACAACATAATTATTTTTTGCTTCAGGCAGGGTGGCTGAAGCCAACCGAACTTTTGCTGAGCCCAAAACATGTATAGGGCGGAACACGATTACGGCAGTTTTAGTTGGTGTTTTACTATCGTTATATCGTTAGAATTTATTTTTACATATTAAGCATTACTATAAGTACTTTTTGTATACTGTAAATATCCTCGGTCTAAATATAATCTAGGATGTTTCACAAAACTTTGTAAAGGGTGATTCAAAGGTGAATGGAGTTAAGAGACCCAGCGTACAATTATTGTTAGTATGATAGTAATCTTTGATATGATGCAGGTGGGATTTGGATGCCAATAACCTTACAAGCTTTTAGTGTCACATACACCACAAGCGATTATTTGACGTCACTACTGCTACTTACCCGCTGTGCTCCTACAATGTGGACGGGTCGTCAGATCCCCGTTAATTTACTTACTCGTTCATTAAGACCCTTAGATAAACAATAAACTAAGTGCACAACCTGACTCAAAAAGGTAGACATGGCCTTTTTTCGAACTAACTACTGCTCTTGGCCACAGATGGCCTTTACAGCTTCACCGGGCAGTGTGATGTCAAGATGCGTTTGTCCAAAAATGTATCTCTAATGTTAACGCCTAGTAGGTGCTATCTGGTCATCGAAGTTGATCATCTACATTTTATTGATAAGTTTACCTTTTGGTATAAAAACATTGGCCTTGTGAAGCTATGTAGGCCATCTGGCACCGTTATTGCATTGTCCTCCAAAAAACTCCTACGCTAACTGTAATATTATAAAATATGAGCTACTATGAAGTTATCAATTGTACTGTTTGTTCGTACTTTGATACAATACAAATGGGCTCCACGATTGTATGCGCAGGCGTCGTGCTCGGCGGCGCGCGCGACTTTAATGCCTCTGTTTATATGCGTAATTGTTTATTAGGGCGGCTTGGTCCTTTGACACAGTGCACCCTTGCCGAATGGCTTCGATACGCGTCGCCTATGCCGGCTAACGTCTGCGACGTATTGGCAAAGGTGTTATGCTAGTATGTGAAGTTCAACATGTACAGACCCTGTATTAATTGAATCTAGGGGAAAGGTTCATGGGAGGCGTCCGCGTGACGAAAAACAAAGCGAAGGCCGACCCCCAACCAGATAGACGGATGACCAGCTTAAGGTGGCGGGTAGCAAGCAGACGGATGTCAACTGCTAGGGATAGGCCCGCGTAGAAATCATTAGAGGAGGCCTTCGTTCAGCAGTGTACATATTAGGCTGTAATGATGATGATGATGATGAATAGGAATTTTAAAGACTTTGTCATTAAAATGTTTTTACTAAGTTGACGAATAGCTTAATACAACTGTTCACAAAATATATATAGATCATATTGTAATTTTTCTTACATAAAAGTGTACATACATTATACATGGTTGTAAATTGTCCTTTGAGCTATTAAACAGATTAAAAAACTAGACTCATCGAAACCCTTACGAACTAACGAGGACTAACCCATCAATAGACAGAAAGACATCATCAAATGATACTCTACATCCGAACGCCCAGAATCGACGTGTATCAAGTATGTTTGTTTATCAATAAGCTCAAGTACAAAAGGGGCGTTGTTACCAAACAAACGAAGGAGTGATGCTCAAAGTGTTAATACAAAGAACCCCGGCATAACAGTGGGCCCGTCACAACAATGGAAGAGCCTTTGATCAGCCCCTAATCACGTATGTTCGTGGAAATCACTTAATGGGTTACGCGTAAACAGTGGATTAACGATGCGAGCGGTAACAGCGGTTACATTTCAGACATAACTTATAAGACTGAAAACAGTTTATTGTATACTTGTTTCAATACAAAAAGGAAAATAATTTAAATACTGCCAAACATTTAGTAAAATCAATAAATATCCACGGAAATTTTCATAGCTCCAATTTAACTAAGAGGCATCTATTGTGTTAAGGTGCTAAAGAACAGATAAACGTCCTCATAAATAATGTTTTTAATTGCTCCATAATTAAATACATTTGTGAATATTAACTTCTTTTTATAAAACATACATGGTATACATAGAGAACACCCAGACCAATAGAACAGACATGTCCGTGCATGCAAATGTAGGAACGCACTCACGGCTTTAGCACTAATAAAAAAAACTCAATAAAGCTGCCGAATTATAGGATCCAAATTTTCTATTTACCACCATTTCCAAGCCAAGTAGAAAATTGCATTTGTATCCCATCAATTTATGTTTGCAATAAATATGCATTTGTAATGTCGACTCAAAATAAATAAAAATATGCTTATTTAAATCCATGCTAATGTCAAAAAAGTAGACGTGATGGAAATCTAAGTTTCTAAAATCAGAATGAAAAATCTTTATTGATTGAAATGTAGAAACCTACCTAATTACCAACAGAATTGTCTTTCAAAACCTTTATGTTGGCAATAAAAAAGCCTTTTTTAGAATGCAAAGCTCAAATTTATTTTTTTATTTATTTAACTCACCAACAATACATGCATACACATATTATAATAAAGAGTGTTACATTTCAAAATTCTGATACTATTATAGGTAAGTTCAGCTTACTTACTTTACTTCTTGGTAAACGATATGGGACAGAGAGATTCAGACGTTGAAGAAGGTTGACACACTGAACTCGACCATTAAGAAGCTTGTGGAGAAAACACATACCTAGCAAGAGTCTTCTGTTACTAAGAGTATTCATGTTAAAATTTTTTAGGCGGTGAATGTAGGGGTTTCTATGAGAGAAACCACTGGAGCAAAATGCAAGGTGTCTGGTAAAAGCTCGTTGGATGCTTTCAACTCTTTGCGAATGCACTGAATAGTAGGGATTCCATGCTGTACAGGCATACTACATATAAATGTTTGAATATAATAGTATTTTAAGCCATCATACATAACTACATGCAGCATAAAGTTATTTTTAAATTTTATTAGGTAACAGATATTTGGTACATATATTCAAAAGATAATCATCTAATCTAAATCTCATACGCTCACAGACATATTGTATGTGTCTGATGACAGATACAGCAGCTTGCAACATTTCCTCTCTACGGCCCCACCAGCTGTGCATCAATTTATGACGTCATTGTTATATCAATAAATAATTAATTTATCACTTTGAAAACGGACACGCGTTAATACGCACGTAAAACGCGGGAATCGATTGCTGTCAGCCTGACGTCAGATTGGTAGAGTAGTTATTTATTTTACACAAATCATTGAAAAGCGTACAAATAAATATTGCTTTGGATAGTTGGCGATTTAGCCGAGGATTTTGCTAAACATTTTATCATCATCATCAGCTCATTAAACGTCCCACCGAGAGGCACGAGCCTACCGTATAGGGTGATTAGGCCTTAGTCGTCCACGCGGGCCCAGAGCGGATTGGACGACTTCACACATAACCTTCGAATCTCTTCGCAGGCGTGCATGAAGGTTTCCTCACGATGTTTTCCTTCACCGTAAGAGCGTCGGATAACGTACATATATTTTTCTAAAATTCGAAAATACAGTGGTACGTGTCGGGATTTGAACCTCAGCCCTCCCGGTAGGAAGGCGACAGTCCACACCACTGAGCCACCGACGCTATTTAAACATTTTATACTTGAAACAAAAGAACGTATTTTACTTCAAAACAAAATCGTTTGGATTAGGTTCCTTCATTTTTAATTAGATACTTATATCTTTATGTATGTGGGTACATTAATTATAAGTGTAATTTTATCGTTAAAGTATTAGGATTCGCAAACAAACAGAATAATTAATAGAAAATAGAAGACGTGATTTCATAATTACCTAAGTACGTTATCATTCCAAATGTTGTTCGCCAAACATATGTATTTGCATTTTTTCTCTTCTTATTTACTTTTATATGGAATCTTAAATCAGAGAGCTTAGATTTGCTTTCGATTTGTTATTTTTCAGTTCGGAAATAAAGTGACATCCTTGAATAAAATGACGTCATGATACATTGTATAAAAGCAAAGTCCATTTAAGTTATTGAAAATATTTAAAAAATATAGTATTAGTTAAAATCATATTTCGAATTGAATAATATTTTGAAATCATTATTTTGAACTTGTATCACCCTATGACAAACACCCATTATTAGTAAATTCGTCTTATGTGAATTAGAAATTCAAATTAGAATATTGTTATTTTGTTGATGCTGAATTTCAATTAGCTAGTTCATAAAATAAGCACCTACCTAAACACTTTGTTAATATGTTTATTTCTTTTATTTAACTCGATCTGAACGCAAATGGGTACCTATAGAGTGGACCATGTAACCATAGTGAAAAGAATCGACATTTCTTACTTATTGTTACTCACTTCAGCTTTCCTCTTGACATCATTCAAAAAGAGCGCCTCGAAGCATCGACGACACTAATCTTTCTGACCGGCTTGATCCTTTGAATTTGCGTAGAAATGTGGCCCCACCTCAACCCTGCATTTCCTACCACCTAACACAGGGAGAGTTGAGATCAGTTGTCCGGTATCGTTCCTGCGACTGAGTTCCACCACCGTACATCTATGAAGGTCTCGAAATTTCATTCTCACCACCTAGACGATA
Organism: Leucinodes orbonalis; assembly: GCA_019425675.1. NCBI lineage: Eukaryota > Metazoa > Arthropoda > Insecta > Lepidoptera > Crambidae > Leucinodes > Leucinodes orbonalis. Next base: position 15,127 of record PQWD01013239.1, read on the forward strand.
AAAACTCCACCATAGTCGTATTTAGTCGATATCTTTTACTAGGTGGTAGACTCGATACTGAGTCATCTAGGAAGGTACCACCGCAGTGATAGATATCGTCCCGTGAAACAAGAGTGACGGGCGCAGTGCGCCATTGATGGAGGATAATAACTGTCTATCAGTTGATGGTCTCCTTCAATGCCGCTCTGTCATGGTTAGGCGTATCATATACCATCAGGTGAGCGTCCTGACCGTCCTGCACATTTATAAAAAAAAATATCTGCTACGTGCGAAACTACTGAATGAGCTTATACGATATATGATACAATAAATAAGCCTATTAATTAAGTGGGGTCACTCTCGACGACGCATTATGAGACCTTTGTTTATGCAAATGTTTCTAGGAGGCTGTTAATTACCACCCGGTACACAGTACCTCTGCCTATAGTAACAAAAAAATTGCAGGTACACAAACTGTTTTACCAATAGAACTTGTCAGATGCATTTAAAAACAGTACTTCGGTATCTGAGTTAATCAATCAATGATTAGTAGGAAAGGCGAGGCCGCGCCACCTTGCTCGAGGCGTGGTTAATGTAGGCAGCCCATTACTCCTTTACTATCAGTTTATAGGTGTTTTACTGCCGACTTTAATTATTGTAAAACGTATAATGCTGCTGAGTGATGGGTATCACGCGTGCGGTTTGGACTCTTAAGTGCTGATTTTAGTCTGTTGGGTAAT
>PQWD01013240.1:0-40649 GCA_019425675.1 Leucinodes orbonalis
GCTTTAGTAGGTGCCCAATGATGTCAAAAAGTATGGATTCGTGATAATTATGCTCACAAAACAATCGAAAAAAGTGTTCCGAATGCAGCGACAGCACACATAAACATATTTCGAATTTTGAACACATTTACCTAAACAAAAGAGTACAAACTGTACTCTCTTCGGCGGTTCGTTTTTAAGGCCCGGGTGGCGTATCTACCTTTATATATACAGAATATCATTGTAGGTGCCTAAGTAAATAAAAATAATTTTATTTTACGTTCATTGTTGCTGCGGAACCCTCCACGTACGAGTCCGATCGCGCTTGGCCAATTTTTGTATCCAGTCTTGCAGAACAATCGATAGATGACCTCGAAAATCATCTATATCATCGGTGGCGTATCGATAATATCTATAGTTATGGCAATAGTCAGAAGCAATAGTATCGATAGTAAGCTTCTGTATCAATAGTACTATAGCGGGGCTGTCGATAATATCGATACCTACTATTGCTTCTGAATATTGCAAAACTATCGATAGTATTGATAATATCGATATGCCTATCGATAGTATTGCTTTAGCCCAACTATTGATACCCATTATACAACATTACCCCAACTATTGATGACGACCTATTTGGTATAGCAGTTGAGATGTCGACTGCAACACCAAGGGTTCCGGGTTCGATCCCCGGGCAGTACAAACATTTGTGTGCATGAACATGTCTGTTTGTATTGGTCTGGGTGTTTTCTATGTAGAATATGTATGTATTTACAAAAAATATATATTTAAGTATGTTTATCCGTTGTTTAGTACCCATAATGCAGGTTTCACGCTTAACTTGGGGCTAGATGGCGCTGTGTGAACGACAGTAGATATTTATTTATTTTGTATTATTATTTATTGATAGCCTATCGATAGACTATCGAGCAGCAACGCTGATTGTATCCTCATTTCTAAATTGCGTGATTGATCATAATGACACTAAAGAAATTTTAAATTCCATCTGAAAATAATGACCTCCATGTTTCGAACTCATTTTCGTTATTTTTACATTGCCTCCAATTAAGTTGGGAACATAATCCGCCGCAATACCAGCGGTAAAGTAAATTGTCTTTTCACCCAACTCCAGGTTTTATGCATTATAATGAAGACAGTTCACCCTTGTCCACCGGTGACTTTATGGCGCTTCTCGCACGCAATTATTCAAATAGATCTTTCTTTATGGGACATAAACCCCTAAAATCGAGATTTGGTACTGTTTTATGATATTTGCCCGAAGAAATATTTTATTTTAATATGGCTATTATTATATTATTAAATAGGTCATAGTTAATTTAATTTATTTACATTCTAGCTAGTTGCGTTAATATAGATAATTTGTTACAAGCATTAAATGGCAAAAACATACCCAAGAAAAATCACAATTATGCTTATACAAAGAAATATAAATAATAATTCTAATAATTACTAATATTAAATTGTTGAGGTGGAGGCCTATTTTACTATCATTATTTTCTGTCATTATTATTATATTTTTTCTGTTTACTTCCTCATGTCTTATATGCATTCTATATTTGTTTCATTAATGATGTCGGACTTTACTGGCTAATTAATAACACGATGGCGACTCATGTTTAGAGAGCCCAATGGTGGACTACCAGTACGCCCAAGTTGATCAAGTTACTTACTTACTTACTTACTTACTTACCTTAGTGTTCAATTACACATCGCAGACCTACTTTTTGAAAAACTTTCCGACATGCTATCATCGTAGGTACGCGTTACATAACGTATGGAAATTGAAATTTATAGAAGTAACTGCTACACAATGGCAGATAAAGGATATGCAAAATGCAGATTCTGGCCTCCATATGCATGAGACTTCCGTTATTAAAAACGGAGAGTTTTGTACTAGGGGAAACCGTTAAAATTAGGTTTGTGGCTGATTGTTTTAACTGAATTGTTATAACTGACTGGTTGAGACACAAATGCGTATTTTAATGTTACTTGATTGGTTACTTTATTTGATAATAAAGAATACAATTCATTGACTTTCATCAAAATAGTTTCTATAAAACTTTACAAACACTACGGAAGTCATTTTTCTTTTTTTTTATCCTTTTAGGAGCAGAAAAAAAAAATTAAATAACAAAAAAAAAATAATCCATTAAAACATCGAATAAGTATAATACAAGATTTTGATGGCAGGAGTTTTTTTGTTATTTTAGTTAGAACTTGAATAAAATAACTAAGAAAAGTTAAAAATATAAATAATAAATCATCGGTACTATCACTTTTATCACCAATTATCATATTAGCAGGCCATAATAGCAGTCGCTTTTCCCGAGAAACATAAAAATTACACATTGTTGCAAAGCTGTTCTATTAACTTGTTTAAATTCATTGTCTTCCATGATTCTTTCCGTTTATGATCCTCGGGTCCATTTCAGACTGAGACCACATGAACACTGTACCGTGTGTTTCTTGGACGTAAATGTCACTGTAATTGTAGATGTATATTTCCCTCTGGAGTGTATGCATTTAAATCACTGCTAAGTCCTTGTAATAGTGTGCTAAAATTGTTTTGTTTGAACTATATTTTAAACTGTATCAAATTTAAATATATTTTTTAATTTAGGTCCACAAAGAACATTTATGAATGTCAAATTTGATTCTTCCTGGTTCGGACTTTTGTTGTCGACTGAGAAAAAACAAGAGATATCAGTAGTTACTCTTCTTATAAAAATTGTAATTATTACAATATATATGTGTTCATAAAACTTATTAGTTATTATATAAATAATTAAATATAAATTATTAAAGTATATTTCTTTCGGGAAAATGACTTCAAACATAAAATAGAATGAAATAAATAATTATTCGCTGTCTTCAACCACCCAGTTAGATATAGGTATTGAACATTTTGCACCAGATAAGCGTTTTCTGGAGTGGTGATCTTGTCTTGGAAATGTAGAGCGACTTCATAAGATAGAGTTATATCGTAGACTTTTTGGCAGCTTAGCAACGAGAGATATTGACATGCTATGCTATATTTTCGAATATGGCTTGTTGTCGGTATAATATATAATTTTATTGGGATAGTACATTTTAAGAACATGCGTTAAAAGATACCAAAAACGTCATTCAAGTGTCATTTTAATATTATTGGCTATTCTGCACAAATAGTCAAGGAGTTAGGGCTAATCGGGCCTTGGCAGTTTGACTCTGGAAGCTCGGTGCACAAGTTGTTTTTAACTGTCGAACCAAGATTCTCTGGATATTAATTCGATATGGATTCATTAATTTCATTATTATGAAATGAATAATGCAGTTTATGATAAATTATACAATAGTAATTATTGGATTGCATCTTCGTATAAAAGCTGATGTTTAAGTATGTAGCTGACAAGTCATGACAGGAATATAGTGATGAAAATTATCATGATATTTTGTCACGATAACACAATTGAGTTTCTGCTGTCCTTCAAAATATATAATCTTACAGCAAAAAAAAACAAGTTTCACATAGTAGCTTAAAGTCCGTTAGACCTTAATCTTGTGAAGTGACTGACTTTTCCAAGCCCGGGCGTGCAGGGATCTAAAGACTGAGTTTAAATTACTCATTTTGTATGCATATTTTAGAGCGTCGGTGGCTCAGTGGTGTGGACTGCCTTCTACGAGGGCTGAGGTTAAATCCGACACGTACATGTATTTTCGAATTTTAGAAAAATATAGTACGTTATCCGACGCTCTTACGGTGAAGGAAAATCGTGAGGAACTTCATGCACGCCTGCGAAGAGATTCGAAGGTGTGTGTGAAGTCGTCCAATCGCACTGGGCCCGCGTGGACGACTAAGGCCTAATCACCCTATACGGGTAGGCTCGTGCCCCTCGGTGGGGACGTTTAATGAGCTGATGATGATGACATTGACAGAACCAGTTCAACGCTGAACTTAGGGTTTGTAACGCAACAGTAAAGCGTTTTTGTTGTAATCTTCCCAACCCTTGTTGTACCTTGGTAGGTGAAAATTGAGGATAAAAAATTCAGAGTTAAGAGAAAGCGCTACTAATTATTATTTACTGAATATTTTGTCACTAAAAAGCCTCTTATGTCACGAACGGTAAAAGTAAGGTGGATATCAATCACATTATTTTAATTATTTTATGAGACCAAATCAAAAAACGCCAATTTTACTGGTATTTAACACTTTTTACGCCATGACGGTCACCGTGTGTCCGACAAACAATGAAATTTCTTTTGTCTGGTTTCTTGGCATTCAAAGATTTAATTATGATTTTCGGTTATCGCTTACCCATAGTCCTTGCTTGAATAAGGGCTGGATATGTATTTATTTACTACACTTTAATTATAAAAATCATGGTTCTCATAGTTTCAATAAACATAAATAATAAAACTTTAAGATAAATGATGTCTATCGACAGGGTACAAGGTTGTTTGTTAATGATAAGAGACGCTAGGTAATAGGGATATTTTATCTTTAGATAGCATTGATCTTATGCTTATATTGTGTGTTCTGAGATTTAATTTTAATATCACTGGAAATGTAACAGCTAATATAATAAACTATATTAATAATAATCCTGGCTGTTTTCGACCACAGCGACCGAAATACTGGAGCAGCTCATTGTTATTGCCCTGCCCTCTGGTGCATCTCTGGTGACTCGCATAGCCAATTTGTGCGTAAAGGTGCGAGCACACTTCGGGCAAGTCAACACCCCACCGACAAAGTGATAGGTGGGAGCTCTACGTGGACGAGACTTAAGCTCGTCCCTCAAAAAAAAAACTATAGTGTGAAATGAATAGAACTTTGCTCTACGTAAACTTCATTATATATTTATCATATAGGTACATAATAATGTAGTTTTCGTAGATCACTTAAAAAGTCTAGTTACTCCGAGCTAAAAAAGTATTTTATCAGTACTTAATAAAATTTTGTATCTAAAATTTTTAATAGGAACTAGCGTTTCACTTTTCCTATTAAAAAAAAATATCTTGTATTTATATTAGACCAAAGAAAACAAAGGTAAAATCAGTGAATATAATAATAGTAGTAGCCGACGTCTCGACCATTACACCACTTCGGTCATCCAATGTCTGTAAAAAATCTTCGATCGATTTGTGAAGGTTCGCAAATCGGTTTTAATTGCACCATCAACGAGTTGCTACCACATTCAAATTACAGTTGACCGATTTTTATATCGGATATAAATTTTATGAGACTATAAACTATATCATTTGCATTACGTCATGGAAGGTGGCTGCGATTGTTGCCAGCCAATCAGGTTTTAGTTGCATCGTATGATATTTACCGATGCGATGTTTGATATCATGTAATCCATAGTAATCTCTGGATGTAGCTTATACTTATAGAATAGAATAGAAAATTCTTTATTGTACAATTTCAAGTTATTATTATATAAGAGTAGAAAGGTAGTTCATTGCACAAATTGAATTAATTACATAAAACAAGAAATAATTGTTAAATCTAAATAAAAATTATAATAAAATAAATACAATACAAATCAATACACACATTTATTTATACATACATATATATAAATATGCTACCATAAACACAATTAAATAAATACAAAACAGATAATATAATAATAAATTATTATTAATGAGATAAAAATAAAAGAAGAAATCAATTAATTTAACGATAAATAGTGCGATGTTACCATACCTTTGAAAGCGGTTAGGTGTCTAACTTTCCGGATAGTAACTGGCAAGGCATTCCACAAGCGAACTGCTTGGACAGTAAAAGACCTATCAAAAAATTTCGTGGAATGCAGTGGCGTACTCAGTTTCAGGTCATCAGACGATCTCAGTGAACGACCATATGTGTCACAGAAAAACACAAAACGACGCTTCAAGTAAGCAGGAGAGGAGGGATTAAAGATTGTGTAAAGGAGAGAGACCATGTGAGCGTTTCTTCGATGATGTATTGGCAACCACTTGAGTTAAGCGCGGAATTCAGAAACGTGGTCATATTTACGTAAACCAAATATGAACCGAATACAAAAATTTTGGAGACGCTCCAGTTTATTAAGTTGCTGTTCCGTAACATCAAGGTAGCTGACATCCGCATAAACGAGAACTGGAAGAAGAAGAGATTGTGTACTTTTATGAGTTTGAAGACTTTGAAGTATGCACGTTGCAGCTGCGTTTTATGTCTATGAATACATACATGCCGACTAAGTGTAATGGTTGCTAAGTCACTTGTAATAATATTAAATTTCTGAATTTCCGCCACATTTTTTTTTTGTTAGCCTGTCGCACTCCAATGCTCCACAAAGGCGTGTGCATGAACATGTCTGTTTGTATTGGTCTCGGTGTTTTATATGTATAGGTAATATGTATGTGGTTCCAAAAAATGAATATGTTTGTTTTTAAACAAGTTATTGAATTTGTTTTGTCACCAAAGGCACAAAACTTTTCTTTCTTGGAAAGTCATATTTCTCCGATACTGTCTTAAAGACGTTATTAGAGCTCCCTCGTATGCAGATTTCATCATTACAACTCTGTCTTCCCGGTGCTTAAATACTAACGAACATTTAATACCATTTTTGTTGTTAAAATAACAAAAGACTCCATATGTGGATCATAACATTACTTTGAGATAGATATTAGACCTGTAGTAAAACATTGGAAAATTCAAAATGATTTTTGAACCTAGTTCACAATTATCGGTGACATTTGTTCACCTACGAACGCCCTCATTTCGAACATTTGATGGATCACTTATAACACCCAGAGCTTATATTAATGCAACACCATCGCGTTATCAGTTATAGGTGTTTGAAGGTGAAATATTGCAGATATCCGTTTCGCGGTCAGATTGTGTCGATATCGACAACTATGGTCCGCATGCACTCATATCTAATCACCAAATGTTTTAGCGCAACGTACATTTGATCCTCAACGTTAAGTGCCAACTGAAACTGATATAACATGACGCATTTACAGCCTTTGTGTGTAATCGGCTTACGTTCATATGTGAAATGGAACATTCAAGTGATAAGGCGGTGTCTTTTCGTAATTTGTTCGCAGCTCCGTTAAGGACATTGGATTTACGATCTGCTTAGAGTAATGTACGGTAACGAAAAATGTGAACATACATTTTATTGTATATTATTTATATAAGGTACAATTTTACTTTAAGGAATTTAGGTCCATTTTAATAACATCAGTTGAGAAGACATATAGGTTTTGTTACACACATGTGTATCTAAAATTTTATTAAATTCAAAATATTTTTTATTTATTTATTTAAGTATCTTGTTATCAACTACCATTCTAAGATTGGAGCCGGGATTGACGGCTTAACGTATCGTCCAAAGCACGGAATCAATATTCTTTATAGACAATCATTTGATTCAGCCTAAAATAATCTAACTAAATAATAAGTTTTTTTTTACATTGTGACATTGTGACTTCACGCAGGATTTGAACCCACGACATTTATCACGCAGCGATCGATACCTACCGAACGTTCAAACCACAGAACCATCCATAATTATCAAAAAGCTGCAATACTCAAATCATTCACAATTTAATTGACGGAAACTAAGAGAAATAGTTTTGGTAGCCCAATAACTAAGCCACCCGATTGGCTCTAATCATTTGGACTATCTTCGGAAATTAGAACACATTTATTTTACTTCACAAAGGGTCAACACGAGGTAAGCCACATCGATCAGTGTCAATTTAAGATCTTATTGGTACTTGATTATTGGATTCATAAACGCCCAATTCCCGTAAGGTTTTTCCCCTGCTACCATTCAATACCCGATCCACTGATAAAAAACTTTGCCATTATAAAAATATGGGCGAGCACAAAAGATAATGATTAATAAAAGACAAAAGCGTCAGGTAGCGATTGTGCGTATATACCGACTTAATCAACTGTGTTACACGATAGGTTTCAAAATGAACACCGAAATTTGTAAAGCGTACAAGGCTTTATGGGAAGATTGTTGTGTTATTTATCCTGGATCATAATAGGCAATGTACTATGCAGATAGCTTTATTTAAAACGGTCGCCATGATGGCTTGTTTTTGACATCAATAGATATAAAGGTTGTTACGGCATTATATTACTGATATAATTTCGCTGTTTTTATTACGCAATGTTTCATGATTAGTACAATTTAGATTCCGAATTCCTATTCAATCTGTCACATTTTTCTGTTAATTATGTTTCTTTTTTGGATAGGCTTTTCGCTTTGAATTTGCTGGTGGTCTTCAAAGCTTTACCTTGTAAGTTGCGAGATGGATTTCAGCTCTAATTAACTAAAACCAGGTCTGAACCGATTCTGCGCACATAATGGACCTTGCTTTGTGCAAATGTATGCCTACTTTCAATACTAGACTGACATACGCAGCTTAGACATAGTCGCTGACAGCGGGTTCGCAAGTTCAAAGTCACTCAACGCACAATGGAGCGAGCTATGCATGGGGTCTCTCTTAGCAATAAGATTGTAAATTGTAAGAGACCTAATGTTACCAACGTAGCTCGCCGGATTAGCAAGTTTAGTGGCAGTGGGCTGGCTACTTATGTCGCAGAGCCGATGGCCGTTGGAGTAGACAAGTTCTGGAATGGAGACCACCGACGACTTGTGAAAATTCTTCAAAAACTGTTTTGGTAAATCAGTTTATAGCGATTCGTTTCAATATACTGTGATAAATAACGTATAGAATTATCAAAAAACGCATTAAACCATATGCCGAAACACTCATAAATATCTTTAAAAAATTCGCAAAACATCTATCACCGTAAGAGCGTCGGATAACGTACATATATTTTCGAATTCAAAAATACATTGGTACATGGCAGGATTTGGACCTCAGCCCACCGGTAGGAGGGCATCAGTCCACACCATTGAGCCACCGACACTCTTTGATTCACTATCTTATCAGAAACTAGTTCAGTAGGCAGTAATATGTCAAAAGGGTTGTTGTATCTGTCCTTATCAGAAATCACTGTGATCTATCGATCTTGGCTTACAGATGTAATAAAATTGGCAAGCAAACGCTACAAATAATTAATCAAAAGATTTGCCATTGTTTCCTCGCGATAATATACGGGTGAATAATATGCTTCATAACAACCACTCATTTGGTGTTGTGGTTAAAAAGTTGGCTCCAAATCCAAGAGTTCCGAGTCCGATCCCCGGGCAGTACAAACATTTGTGTGCATGAACATATCTGTTTGTAATGGTCTGGGTGTTTTCTATATATAATATGTATGTTTTGCAAAACAAAATATATATAAATGTTTATCCATTTTTAGTACCCATAATACAGGCTTCACGCTTAACTTGGGGCTAAATGGCGCTGTTTGAATGTCAGTGGATGTTTATTTTATTTATTTATAACAAACCAAATGGCTTTGTTAATTTCAACGTTAGAGTGATCGACAATAGTAAGAGTATATAGCCCTTTAAATGCCATAAGTCCAGACACAATAGAACATCTATTGTTTCTGACGCCTATAGGCGTCATTGGCGTTGGAAGAATTAAAAAACAATCCATTTTATGTCACACATATTTCAAAACAACTAGGTAGTTTCCAACGAAAACCTCAAGCTTTAATTTGTTTTCAATGCGAGGCATATCAATCAATCAACATTGAAACATTCGACAGGCACACCATTTATATCACTTACATATAAATTCTACGAGGTTTTACATTAGTTGCAAGTTTTTGTTTATCTGTGAGGAAAATGAAACTGTTATGCATTATATTAAGGTATATATTTGTATGTTCAAATTTTTTTGTCAAAAATCAACCAAACAAGTTGACTTATTACGCTGGAATGATTTTGATGAAATTATGTCTAGATTGTCTAGCACTCAACAATGATAAGTTAAAGCAATATAAAGTATCATTGGTTTCAAAATTTTAAAAACAAAATTCATTTAATCAGATTTGGCTTACAAAAAGCACTTATGAACGTCAAAAAGAATACAAAAAATACATTTAAAATACCAAAGTAAAGCACAATAATGAATTATGATACTTGGAAAAAAGCGCTTCGCCGTTTTGGCCTGTTGAGAAAGAAGCACTCAAGAAAACTCAACAGTAGAGCCTTTTTTAAACAATGATTTTAATGTACAGTTATTTTATAAACACTGAAGTAGCTGAGCAGCTTAAGACCATGGAATAATGAACAAATAAAAAAGAATGTTATCCTTACTGATAAATCAATGTATTTGCATTATATTAAGTCGTGACCCGTTTATTAGTCGTTCATTTATCTGGCACATTCAAGGGTATAAATAATCCAAATATACTGCGGACTGTACCCTTTATTTGTTCACAAACATTTGTACATATATTACTGTAATCAAATCTCCCTATATTAACACAGTTACTGACGCAAATAAAAAATGTAATGTATCTGTCACATCAATAAATCATACAGATGAGAAAAATACGAAAACATGAGAGTAATAATAAAAAACTTTCTATGCTTGATGATTGAAGTAGACAACAGACTTAAAGATCGGTTTGAAGAGCGTCGGTGGATCATTGGACTGTTGCCTGCTGATCTGGAGGGTGCAGGTTTGAATCCCACCACGTACCAATGTCTTTTCAAATTTTCGAAATAATATGTACGTTTATCTGACGCTTCAACGGTGAAGGAAAACATCATGAGGTAACCTACGCAGGCCTGCGAAGAAATTCAAAGGTTATCGGTGAATTCGTCCAATCTGCTCTGGGCCCGCGTGTGAATAAGGCCTATGCACTCTTTACGGGTAGGCTTATGCCCCTCGGTGGGCACATATAATGAGCTGATCATGATGATGAAAATTATTTTTTTGGTACCTTATGTATTTCATTAATCGTGGCAATAGCCAAAAATGCCATGTTCTATGAAGGATCCATCCCTTGAACCCTGATTAACATCTGCCTAGTCAAAAACTTTCAAAGATTCCGTATCCCTGTTTGAAATAAACACACAATAGACAGTACCATGAAACTCCATCACATTTCATATATCATAAAAGTCTGGCATGTGCCCAACACCACTCATGACTAACGCATTCCGCATATTGATGGAACGTTCAATGTATTCAGTCTAGTCCACATTCTCGTATTAATGTTTTTATCACCATATGCCATGAATGTAATAGTGGTCTCAAACTGCTTACCGACTACGTCCATGGTTATTGTATTTATACAGATATCAGAAATAAAACATGATTGGTTTTTATATTATTGGAAATATTAAATAAAATTGAGCTTAGTCGTTAGTTTGAGTAACTCCACTATCGCAATTTAAGTCTAGCTCGCACAAAATATCAAATATTATTTTCTTTCTTTAAAAGTTGGAATTCGAGAACATACTATATGTTTTGTCTTAGCTCCGCGTGAACCACTTGCAGCTGTTGCAAGTTTAAACTTCGAAGTTATTTTAGCAGATAAAGCAACTGTTATTCAAGGCATTGGGTTTCTCATAGCAAGTTGCTTATCCAGCAGAAATGTGTTTTACTTGTGTAACATTATGATTTCCTTCTCTTATATTAAGCGTTTTCGTAACTTTTGAAGGATTGTTTCTGAAATGCGATGAAGGAAGGTGATCAATAAAAGGAATCCAGAAGCGAAGAAGTGATATTATGTTAAGTCATATTAATTATTTCATTTTTGACCAATGCCAAAAAATATTTCATAAGTCTTTTATCATTAATCATATAAGAAATTTTAAGTGTTCACATTTATACCATGTATTTATTATTGTCTTAATATTCGTCGTTGTGTCCTTATTAACATAAACAATTTGCATTATCTGGTATTATATTTCTTATGTATTTTTCAGAGTAACGACTCGTCGCTAATACAAGTGATTTAAACATCACGAGTACCAAAGATACCACAGTTATGTTTGCAATGCAAAAGTATTGACTTACTTCAAATATACCTATAAATTTTGATCGTAACGTTCCTATGAGTGGTTAGGAGGTCGTAATAAATGAAGAGCAATGTTGATTGATGCATTTAGAAATCTGACATAACTTACTATTCCGATACAAACGTTATGTGCTGTTTACACAGTCAAATATAATATTAATGTAAAATAAAACAGTCATTTAAACTCTAATGCGAATACTAATGTCAGCGATAACAGAATGTAACTTTTTTACTGCGTACCTGTATGACTTTGATCGAAATCTATTTAAATATCGTAATAAGACGAAACATTTATTGAAAATGATTACCATTTTTTTTCCTTTGTTTCAGATACCTCCAATGAAGACATGAACGAATGAAACGGATTTTACAATTTCAAGCATTATTTTCTTTCATTTGTAATTATGACAGCAACGAAAAACTAATACGGCTTAAATTTAAGACATTATGAGACGAGTTGAATTCCTGAAAAAGAGACCACACCATAGAATCAAGCTCCTTAAATATGCATGCAAACCTGACTGGTTTATGATGCTAAATGATCTATAAAACAGAAGTATGCCGAGCGAAGCATGGGTTACAGATGAGCCGATATACAATGACAGCTTCAGCACGTTCAATGAAAATAATATCACTAATGCAACAGACCCCATCGAGGATAAAGCTATCCAAGCGGCATTTTGTGTCGCATATACTATCATTTTCGTCGTGGGCATTTTTGGTAACGCCATAGTATGCTACGTCGTAATCAGAAATCGAGCTATGCAAACTGTCACTAATCTTTTCATCACGAATCTCGCATTATCGGATATACTATTATGTGTGTTTGCCGTTCCATTTACACCTCTTTACACTTTCTTAGGTAGATGGGTCTTCGGCGGTTTGCTTTGTCATATCATGCCCTATGCTCAAGGTTGTAGCGTTTATATTTCAACGCTCACTCTCACATCCATTGCAATAGATAGGTTCTTTGTTATTATATATCCTTTCAAACCTCGGATGCAAATCAAGACTTGTATAGGTCTGATTATTTCTATTTGGGTTTTTTCATTATCTGTAACTTTTCCTTACGGGTATTATATGGCTATGCAAGATGTTTATTGTGCCGAAGAATGGCCTTCAGATCAAATACGTAAAGCCTTTGGAGCCGTTACAACTATAATGCAATTTGTCCTTCCATTCATAGTCATGGCGTTTTGTTATACGTGTGTTAGTGTCAAATTAAATGATCGCCTAAAGTCAAGGCCTGGAAGTAAAAATAGTAAAAAAAGAAGACGCTGAGAGAGAAAGGAAAAGGAGAACTAATAGAATGTTGATAGCAATGGTTGCTATATTTGGCCTATCTTGGCTACCTTTAAATTTAATAAACATCAGTAGTGACTTTTATTCACTGGCAGAAGACTGGACGTATTATATGGTATTATTTTTCGTTGCGCATTTCATCGCTATGTCTTCCACTTGCTATAATCCATTTTTGTATGCGTGGCTGAATGAGAACTTTAGGAAGGAGTTCAAACAAATATTACCGTGTTTAGGGGCTTTTGTTACAAAAAAGTCTAAGCGAAAATACAATCAGTCCGAGAGGACTGGTGCGTTTCGTTCAGAAAAGACCTGCAATGGAAATGATACAGTTCAAGAATCATTGCTGACTTCGACTGTTCATAAAATGCCGTCTGTTAGGTACAGAATTGAATTCAACGATAATCCTAAAGAGTGTGATGATGAAGGAATAAAAAACATTAGTCCAGATGAGAAGCCGGAAGATAACCCAAGTCCTAATGAAGACTGCGTTAATATGTACATGTTTGTAGATAAGTCTGTTATAAAAAAGGCGCCCATAGTTTCTGCACTATAACTTTATTGGTAAGTATCTTACATTCATATAAAATTAAGATTTGTTCGCGAAGTTAAAGATTTTGTCTGCAAACTAACTGCAGGTTAATAGGATCGTCATCATGACAACTAAAAACAGGTATACCTCATACCTTTTTTAGTTATTAGTAGTTATAAAGTATGTTTTTTTAGTTTATTTGCTTATTTTTTATATTTTATGTATTTGTATGTATCTTTGTGATATATTTTATAACCTTTATTTATTTTAAGATATATTGTTTAATTTTTGTTTCTTTTTGTGTCGCCGCGCCATTTTGTTTTTTCTTTCTGTATACCCAAAGGTTAACTGGCAGAGAATGCCACTCGGCATTAAGTTCGCCTTTGTACATTATATTATAGCGTGCATTAAAGTTTTAAATAAATAAATAAATTGTATTTCAAATTCAATCCTATTTTAAATTGTATTTCATTAATATAACGGTATATATTTTTCGGGCAAATAATAGATAGCCCTAAAAATAAACTGTCACATATTATAATGAGCTGATGATGATGTTTCGAAAAATTCAGCGATGTGTTGTTATAGTTGAAAAGTGTGTTACTACATCTAGTGGTTTGAGTTCAATGCCCATGCAGTAAAAAGTGTTGTACATGAAGATTGAAGATAACTGTTTGTATTGATCATATTTAAAATGCAAATATGTTTAAACACCTACGTAAAACTAAAAATTTTAAGTAAATACTGTTACTTCAAACTGATAAAGTATTTTTATGCGTTATTTATATAGTACATTGCAGACTAAATGCTAAGTTCAGGCCTAGATGGCGCTGTATGAGTATCTGATAATATTTTATAACAGCTAACAATTTATTGCTTTCTCTGAATTCAAATGTGTCATTGAAGGAAACAATAAATATTACTCTCATTAATTCTACGGCTTTTATAGATTACTCGTTACATTACTGAGATAAATACATTAAAGAACTCCAGACGTCCGATATTGAAAAGCCGTGAACTGTTCTGTATCTAATAAAGCGAAACCATTAACCAATCACCCTTGAATTGACACACACCAGCTTCCCTGTAAATTTATTGAGATACTTAATGAAAGCTGATGCAGTGAGTAAATGGGTTTTTGCTTTGACTATTAAATAAATAAATATTCACTGACATTCAAAAAGCGCCATCTAGCCCCCAGGTAAGCATGAAGCTTGTAGTATGGGTACTAAACAACGGATAAACATACTTATATACATTTTTTTGTAAATACATAAATATTATACATAGAAAACATCCAGACCATTACAAACAGACATGTTCATGCACACAAATGTTTGTACTGCCCGGGGATCGAACCCGGAATCCTTGGTGTAGTAGCCGACTTCTCGACCATTAGATGGTCGTCTTTCAAGTTTGTTCGTCCAAATCCAGTATTCAATTCTTATATTGCATGTGTGCATTAAAATTATGAGTAATTTCCTCATGCAAATCGTAATTCCAAGAAATAATCAATTTATTTAGGAAATTAAGTACTGTTATTTATTGAAAAATGGCTGTTGTTTAAAGCTAATCGCTGATTGGCCATTACCAATCAGCGATTAAGCAAGGATCTTTATATGTGAGGGCTGTTTATTGGCTTGTCGGGAACACAACCAATGCACTGCTTTTTTGGATATGTTATGAATAGCACGTCACGTTTATTACAAATATGAGAGACAGATTATAATAAATATAAAAAATTTTATTTTTCATTATTTGTTTGGTCAGATCAGTCCTGGATTAACCCTTAAGCAAATTAAGCACTAGCTTAGGGGCCCCATGTCCAGGGGGGCCCCGACGAAGCACAAAAAAATGAACAGAAGGTTTACTGGGAAATCATCATCCAGTGAAAGCCACGAAAAGGCCAAGGAGAGATTAAATATGGTACTTATTTTTTGTTTTGTGCACCTACTCACTTCCAAGGTACGTTTAGCTACTAATTCTGTTGACATACTGGTGGGGGCCCACAAGTGTGGATTGCTTAGGCCCCCGAGTAGTCTTAATCGGCCTGGGTCAGATCTATTCTAAGTAGTTAAATTACATTTCATACAGGATCCATAACTCTCACATTTTATATAACATCCTATGTACGTTGTGGTGTGGCAATGATTGAGTATCATACAGACAGACATTCCTGAACATAGATATTTGTACTGCCCAGAGAACGATTCCGGTACCCCTTGTGTACTAGCTGACTTCTGAACCGTAACACCTAATCGTCATCAAATTTTGAAGTAATAAAGAAGCTTGCAAGCAATTAGTGCTCATGCTCCATTGTAATAAGTTATAATCTCGTCTGTACAATACGTATGATTCTGAAGATTGATTACGTATTCACCTTCACGAGAATCAAAACACATTTTACGCTTTACTCAGCCATCTTCGTGTTTTATGATCTTTGGTGTTTTATTATTGGGTATGAGTGCAATATTTTAAAATAAATCTGCCTTTATATATACTACTCTACACTTCCTTGTAAGGATCATCCCGTGATTTATTTATGGAATCTTTTAACATCAAAAATTAAAATTTCACTTAATTTGAAGCTATACACTTTCCATAATGCATATTTTTGTAGTTAAATTAGTATTGATAGTATGTATAAAAACAGTAAAACAGTTTTCACAAGAGATGTTTATTCTTTCACACTTTACAAGAGAATTCAGCAACTGCATGATTACAATCAGTATTTATACCCTTTTATCGGAAGTCAACATTATAACTTTACTAAATAATCAACAAAAGTATTCATAAAGGTGGCGCCACTGCACCACTTCCGTTTGAATAAATGTTATATTGAGACTTTTATATTTCGATAACAATTGTTACAAAATATTTTAAATAAGAACAACTCAGTTTATTATAATACAGTAATTTCATAAAATATACGAAAAGCTAATTCTAACCGGAAGCTTAAAGACCAACTATTAACATTGTCGTCAAATCAAAGGTGACACATCAATGTTAGAACATGTTTACGTAAATACATTAGACAATTTAAACATTCAAATATTTTTGACTAATAGCATTTATTCCTTTTTTACTTATACTTAACTATTTCAATTTCATTTTAAAAACCTTATTAATGTAAAAAACAACCTCTTTGTCGCGTATTTTGGTAAAATCCAATTGGCTATCTGAATTTCATAAGTAATTGGAAGAGGACGTGACTGACAAACAATTGAGCTCGCGTCAACCAATTCCCTCTGAAAATAAGTAGATCATTAGGGAACGTCTTTTTTCTTATCTTAAGATTTTTAAAATAATGAAAATGCTCGTTTTTTTACTTTATTCAAATCACGTGTTAAGGTATTCGTCTAAAGGTCAGTTCATTATATGACTAAATAAATACAATAATCATCAGCTCATTAAAACGTCCCCGTTGTGGGGCAAGAGTAACCCGTAAAGAATTTGAAAGAAAGAGGCCTTAGTCGTCCACGCGGGCCTAGTGCGGATAGCCGACTTCACGAACAACCTTGATTCTCTGCGCAGGCATGTACAATTTTCCTCACGATGTTTACCGTGAGGAATGTTGGGCACGTAAGATCATTGGATAAACGTTACTATAATTTCAAAAATAAATTCGATTTGAACCTGCGACCTCCAGATCGGAAGGCAACAGTCCACAGTAATAAGACACCGACAATAAAATTTGTTATAAATAAATAACATATGACTACATTAGCAAGTTGAAGTGGCAGTGGGCAGGGCACATAGTGCGTAGAACCGATGGCCGATGGGGCGGAAAGGAGTGGCGTCCACGTAACGGAAAGCGAAGCGTAGGCCGACCCCCAACCAGATGGACGGATGATCTGGTTAGGTGGCGGGTAGCAGATGGATGTCAACTGCAAGGGATCGGTCCGCGTGGAAATCATTAGGGGATGTAGCAGTGGACATAATTGGGCTGTAATGATGATGATGATGACTACAAGCGTAACATCCACCTCTACTAATTTCTCGACATTTCGACACTTTTTTTTTGAGATAAATGGATCATACCATTAGGGCATTTTAATATTTGCAGAATTGGGGTCCCGGGGGGTTACCGCCATCTTTTAAAACAGTGTTACAATAAAATTACTTCGTCTTCTCTGGTACAAAAATGCTGACGTATCATTATAACAATACTGTTTTAAGATATTGCGATAACCCCCCAGGTCTGTTGGTGGATCGCCAATGACTTGTTTATTTGCCAAGAAGCATTTACGAGTTAGTCAAAAGTCGTATGCTAGGACACTTACAACTGTCATGATATAAACCATCATTAATTTCAATTGTTTTTTGTTTTCAGACGATCCAGACCGTGCCAATACACAATTAGTAAAATTAGTAACAAATTTATTTTAAAAGATCAAAATTCATAGAGTACCTATTTCACGATGTATATAAAGAACTATTGCAGAACTTGTTTCAATATATTGGATTGTTGACCATTTTAGTTAGGTGTTTCTGTAATATATGAATCGATTTCAAATATTAGATACGTAAATTTATGTAGTTAGAAGACATATTTGACAGTCTTGTTGAGTGTATCAAAATAGAAAGCTTTATTATATATCGCTGTAATGTAAGTATGTAAAAAATAAATAACTTTATCCCCATTTAATTTTTTCCTAAGTTGAAAATTTTCCATCGAACAATCATTATTGTATAATTTACCTCAAACTGTTTCAAATATAATGATATGAGATAAAATATTCATTGATACGTAGTAAGCTATGTAAATATTATTAAACATGCATGTTGTACTTATATAGAAGTTAAGCGTAACAACTGTTTGTAAATAAAATATTTTAGCATTCTATTTTAAAAGTATTTACGTCAGTAGTTCTTTATGAACTATGAGCCCATTGATGGAAATACTTTTTCATGTTAGCATTTAATAGTTTACTAGAATACGTATTATAAGAGTATTTTTGTAAATGTCAATGATAGTGTTAAGTGTATATCTACTTGCAAGGCCTTGTAATTAATGTCAATGGAGGAAATATGTGCAATTTCGCTGTCATTAAAATAAAGTATCATACCAAAGGAAATAGTTATTTTACCTTGTTTTATTTAACATGCAAATATTGTGATTATATTTTTTAATGAAAAATACTAGTCATAAACAGCCTACCTGGTAACAAGTGCCAAATGTCATTTAAAGTATGTCCAAACTTGTCCCTAATAAAGTAAAACACTGCTTACCTGTTATGTAAGCAGTGTTTTACTTTATTCTTCCTATCTTCGATCTATTGCAGTTCACTGTTGAACAATGGTCTATCATATGTTAGTTGCCTGTTAAATCAAAATTGATATCGTGGGCTAAGTGAGTTGAAGGTAAACGCGCAAACGACTTCTACATACATATTTTCTAATGTCATACAAGGCGTTACAGCCAATTTGCGGTTCGAACCAGAAAAAAGTAAAGTCGCTGGAAAATATGTAAGTATTATAAAAAGTGATAATATACAAAATAAAACAAAACATTGGAGAGTCAAACAATAATTTATTTAGGAACTTCATACCAATAAAAAGATCTGTAACCGGAGATCTCTGTCGATACGCGGAACAAACATGAGTGACAACGGCTGATTACTCTTTTTCCTACCACAAGAAACGTTAACAAAATGGATGCCTTTTGCCATATTTTAAATCGAGGGTATCGATAAGTAAAGGACGTCCTTGGAATTCAGGTTGTTATTCTCCTAATAAGCGTATGAACGGAAAATACATATCAAACTACAGAAGCCCAAAAGCTGAACACAGTGATAGCGTCGTTCGATGTTGTTATTGAGTATTCATCATCAACACAATATGCTATGATGTCACACTGCAAGTAATTGGGTCTCAATTGCAATAATTTAATCCCGATAGTTTACAGTACAACTGTAAATTTGATATTCCAGTACAACTTTAATGTTATTGTTTTAAAATAGTGATTGGATAGTGGAATTATTAGTCCAAAGTTACCAATTAAAATCTATCCGTTAACAGAACGAATTAATGCAATATTTTGCTATTGTGATACAATAACAATTCTATTAGGACGTTTTAATATTAGCAGCATAAGAGGTAATCTGCCATGTGGGTACAACACGGTGCTATAACTGTCCTAACACTATAGCAGGGAATGACAGCTTACCGTGGTCTCCGCACGGAATCTTTCTTCTCGAATAATCAGGCGATTCTACGAAAAATTGGACAAAAAAATTTTCACTAGTCAGTCTCCTCATAGAATAAGTATCCAAGGTGCTCGTATCACACAACAACCTAACAATTAATGGTAAACTTTACCACAGACTTTAATAAATGACAATCAACAACATGACGCTGAAGCATACAGGCTACCCATATAAAATGGCTTTAAGGTAGATTCTAGTGAACAGTAATAAGAAAGTATTAACGACTACCATTGTAAGATAGTATTCGAGACCAAAATGGCTTAACGTGCCCTCAAAAGCTCGCTGAATATAAATAAAATTTCTCAATAACTATCAGGCTTAAGTCTGTTAGTTGGTATAGTGCAATAGACCCATCTAACAACAAAATCTGGGGAAAGTTCAGTTGGTATAGTGCAATAGACCCATCTAACAAAAAAAACATTGCGATAGTGATAGCAAAATTACCGGTATAAGAGACCTATCAACTGTTGTCTATGGAGACGGTTGCAGGACAGTCTTGACGGAAAATAATTACTACCAACTGTTATTAATTTCTTTCATCACTGCTCCTGTCATGATCTGGGGGGTCCTTACTGCAATCTCTCAAAACAGTATTTTTATAATGATACTTTGTACAAGAAAGACGAAGTAATGTTATTGTAACACTGTTTTAAGAGATGGCGGTAACCCCCCATTTGTACCAGTTACCACCAGATCAGTGAGATTATGGCCTCGGTAACATATGTCGTAAAAGGAAATTTGTACACCTACAATGTTTGATTTATATATTTTTAATTACTAAAAGATCAATTGAAACAACAAACAGTGCAAGTACATAAAATACATCCAAAATACACCAAGAAATGCAATTCTAGCAGTTTTATCTTAAAGCGAGAGTGGATAAGTCTGGTAAGTTGGGAAATATTTAGAGCTGTGCTTAACTTCGGCCATTCTATTGCAAGTGCTCACCACATGGTGTATTTATTAAACGATTATGAACATTATTTCGAAATTGAATTTAGAGAATACTGTAATAAGTGAGTGTTATTGCTTAAATTTTAAGGAACACGGTTCCTATATGGTTATCACTTTTATTCTTAGTAATTTATCATCCCACACTTTTTGTACCTAGGTACAAAAGGCAGCTTTAGCAGCCAAGACGAAGAACGTCGAAAAATATAACTGACATACTATGCAGTAATATGTAAGATATTCACCTTAATTAAAACGTCACTTGCAGATCTTGGATCTAACAATGTCTGAGAATGGCAGATCAATGAGTAAATCAGTTATAACTGTCAAAACTGATGCATTATGTACTTAGGTAAACAATATGTACCTATTATACAATTAGAAAGAGTTTTCTATTCTAAATACATTTATAAGCACAAAACACATCCGTTGTAAGTGTTCAAAATAAACATAACGAAAATATTTTTAATCAATTCTAAATTGACAGGTCTAGGTTTTGATAAAGAAAAACTGATTGTAAAGTTCCTTTGTATAATATAAATTAGCAATGAAAGAGACATCGAATATACGAAAATGCTACCGTTGCCTAAAATACTTCATCAACTATTTAAAGCTAAGATAGGTTTAATAACTTATCTACAAATAATAGTTCGTTATTGACGACCCATTTGGTGTTGCGGTTGAGACATCGGCTGCAACACCTAGGGTTCCAGGTTCGATCCCCGGGCAGTACAAACTTTTGTGTGCATGGACACGTCTGTTTGTAATGGTCTATATATATATATATAATATATATATATATATATATATATAATTATATATATATTATATTATATTAGTGAGTATAATATGAGTAGTTCTTTACAATCACAATGCTAACCAGCCTTTCAATGACTCAATTAGTCTATCGCGACCTGAATGATGGGCACAGGTCTTCTTACCCAACACACGTTCTATAAGTAAGATTAACGACTACTTTTCTAAGATTGTTGCCAGAACTTCGGCTTTACGTGCCATTCTAAGCATGGGGAATTCGAGATATATTTTAAGGTCTCCCTCCTACGTCTGACCATTGCTATCGAGCATTCAAAAGTATGACCATTTTAACCCCTACAATAATTAATTAAGGTCAAATAATGTTTATAACCGACCCAATAACATCTTTGAACACGCAATAAAAAATCATAATACCATAACTTGTGGATCCCATAGATACACAGGTACACATTTTCTCTTTTAACAAAACTTTGAAGTGGCGTCTTTGTTATAACATTCTCAAATCACTTATGAATCCACTCTTTTAAATATGTATGTACAATACAAATCAGTATTTACTTTATTTCCTTCATTCACATAACAAGGCACTAATACTCCAATAAATGGAAGAACAAAAAGTGTCGAGGTACAGTTACGAACTCGTACGAACAACAATAATTAATCATGGTGAAAAAAGTATATACAATCACTTTAGGAGTTTCTATTGACTAACCGACGGACACGTATACGAAGAACTTGGACAATTAGGGCGCTAGTTTGTCAACAAACTTCGACAAAGTTACACGGACCGCGTCTTCGATCCTCTAAGGTATATCTTTTTATTAAAACAAGAAGGTTTTTAGAGTATCGACAGTTCATAACATTTTGTGTATGGGGAACATAAAAATGTTTTCACTACACGGTGATCGAGCCTGGAACCATTGATGGTTCATTGGCAAATGTACCTCAGCAGAAATATTAGAAATAGCGTATTTCTAATACATCGGCTTGTCAATAATCTTGCCAAACAAAAGACAGTTAATTTGGATGTGAATAAAAGCCTTAAACCCCTTATCATACATGAGAATAATGCAGCTGTTGACGAATCCACTTGTTATTTACGAATTCTTTAACTACCTTTTTAGAAGCTACTTAAAATTTAGTTATTTTGCCAAATATTTTAAACGTAATGTAGGTTCTGGTGAAGTACTTCATAAATCAAATTAAAATAAACAATTAGGCCATTTGCTTTCTAAATGTTTCAAGAAAGCAAATGGGATTCTCGTGGCAAAGAGATTCATAACAAGGAATAAGCCTTCCGTATAAGCGGTGCCAGAATTAGTTAATGGGCCATTTAGCGACTAAGTGCTCGTTCAAAAGCGACTTTGCTTACAGTATAAATTTTAAGAGTTTACTATATTTGCGGCTTTACAGCTAAAACTTCGAAACGGATAGCCACTCAGTTTATTGTCGAATGCTTGATTAACTCTCGTTGTCTAATGGAGTTTTCAGCAACTAAGGGCCGCTGCTATAATTAGCTCTCCAGAGATTTTTTGCTGTTTGAAATAGTAATAGGAGGACTATCTGAACCGTGTTTAGTGGAAGACCTATTACTCTTAGTGGGACTTAATAGGCTGGTTGATTGATTATGGCAATTATTAGGAATAACGACTACGTCATTTATATTTCACACAACCTACATGAGTTACAACTGGATGCAGCCAAAAGTGAAAAGAGGTCCATATATAAAACTTCTACGGATGCATCACTTAGTAGGATAAGAGTTAGGAGACGCATGTACTGTAATCAGTGATTGTTGATACAAACAATGAACCATTTTAATAGAAGAAAAATAGATCATACTGATTACAGAGACGTCGTACAAATATTAAGTTAGTGAAAAAATTATCAGCTCATTATACGTCCCCACCAAGGAGCACGAGCCTACCCTGACGCAGGTGTAAAGGCCTTAGTCGCAGGCCCAGTGCGGATTACCCGACTTCACGCACTACCTTTAAATTACTTCCCAGACGTACGTACGCATGTTTTCTCACATTGTTTTCCTTCACCGTAAGAGCATCAGATTACCGTACATATATTTCGAAAATGCGAAAAGTCGTTGGTACGTGGCGGGATTTGAACCTGCAACCTCCAGATTGGAAGGCAACAGTACCAATACCAATGAGCTACCGACGCTCTTAAACATATATAACAGAAAATAATCAGATAGATTTTCGGATAATTCATCTTACGTAGGACCCTTAATTCATCCTAAAACCAATTCATTCCCCCCGATGACTTATAGTCAGTCATATCCTTCAAGGAATACAGCAGCAAGCTATTTTCAGCTACACGTTCTTCCAATGTAATAAAAGATACGTTGTGAATAAAGTAAACAAATTGTCTCAATACACCTCCTGTTATGTAAATTTTGGGACTAATACGAACTAATAAAATGTTTCCTCAAACGACCCGGGCGTGGGCGTGTTAGGAAAACCCCGGAATAATGAGTAGGCTTTTGGGTATTGCATACAAGTTTTCTGGATACGAAATACTGTCGCTCGATAGTCCAATAAGGTTAGTTTATCGATAAATCTAGAATATGTGGTTGATACTGTCGACAGTATCGATTTCCATATTCATGAAATAAATATTATTTTTGTATATGTACCTTTCTATATAGGGTAAATTTTAAATCATTAGTATCCATTTGACCAATGATTGTACTCATATTATGAAATGTTTTTATGGAAACCTTATACCATATATATTTATTATAAAAGTTTTACAAATAAATGATTCTCAGACTTAGTGGCTTATTCAGAGCGCGGGCGCGCGTCGTTCGCCCCACCGATGTTTTCCATCACCGTAGGATTAACGTACATATAATTTTTGGAATTTCGAAATCCATATCCTTTATAATTTCAATCTAGGCTAGGTAGGCCTTCTAATTATTAATTTATGTAATAGT
The DNA here is from genome assembly GCA_019425675.1 of Leucinodes orbonalis. Taxonomy (NCBI): domain Eukaryota; kingdom Metazoa; phylum Arthropoda; class Insecta; order Lepidoptera; family Crambidae; genus Leucinodes; species Leucinodes orbonalis. The sequence continues at coordinate 24,639 of PQWD01013240.1, forward strand.
TTTAGGTTTCATTTATTTGTTTTACCATTTTTTGAGTCCACTAAACACAAATATCATCCTAAGTTAACCTTGTGAAGAAACATGACTGTTATCTGGAACACCATGGTGAAAATTCCAGCAGTAAAACATTTAAGATTCGCAATTTCTGGCCATTTTTCACTTAAGATGTCATTCAGAAACGCAGTAATCAAAGGGCGCCACGTGAAAGAGTAATGACGTCACGGCCCTTTATTTCGCAGAAATTAAGGTTTACTTCAGAGTTACAGCTTTGGCGGTCACTTAGCCACGTGGCACAGTCGTTATATCCTTAATTGGTACCATTCAGACTTGACCCGATGGAGTGAGGAGTGATTCATTCTATGGGACTCAGTTTTGCCATATACCTACATAGATTTAATATGATACATGAATTTGGGATTTGTATAAGTTTTGCATTTATGTTACCGGTTAATTGGTAGAGTAAAACAGATCAGCGTTATTAACAGAAATTTTACAGGAAGTTCTCGTATGTGCATAAATATAGAACTTTATTCTTCTTTGACTTGTATAGCTTGAATATATATGCATAAATAATTATTTCGTGCATAGTTGTTTGGGCATATCAGTCTATGCACTTATAATTTTCATAACTTCTTTATTTTAGTCTTATGAAAGAAATTATTTTTAGTGATAAGCTAACCTGTACCCGATGGATCATTTTTTTCCTTTAGGGTTGGCATCTTATGCACAAAAGTAATACCAAATTCCACCTATACCAAAGCAATTAATATAAAGTTTGTGCATTTCCAGAAAGCGTGAAAAAACATAAAGAAGGCCAACTCTCCACGCATTAAATACCAATTTATCTCAGAAACAGTTTCGCAGGCATATTTATTTCATATATTCACAAAAGTGAAATGACGTTGAAAGGAATCATAAATAATCTGAAACACTTATTATAATATTTTTTCTTTTAACGCAAAATAATCGTGATTTATATGATTATGTAAAAATTGTGTCAGTTCATATTAAGCCATTTTGACACATCGGAAAATGTATCTTAGTAGACTTGTCAGTCTTCATTCTGAATTGATTTTCACACGAGCTGAGACTAATGTAAATCTAACGCAAAAGCTTTCTTATACAATGTAAACACCAAGAAAAATTATTTGCTTTTACACATTATTTGACATTAACATAACACCCACACAAAAAGAAAAGCCCATAATCCTTTGCTTTTTATTTCAATCAAACTCAATATTTTTCTGTCGGAGCTAAATCTGTTACATTAGGGTTGCCACGACCTTTTATATAATATCATTTTTTTACAAACAAATAACCCATTGTTCCGTTCAACAAAGGGACTTACGAAACATTCACCTTTATTCCGTTCGTTCAAAATTTATCATGAATTGTCTGCAAATGCGGTGTGACAACCTTGCCTGAAGTATTCATCCTTGATTGCGGATGTGCAGACGACAGATTCGAATTTCGACTCTATTTTCATTAGGGTTAAAGGAATAATGCTGGAAAATATTAGTTTGTTGTTCTTTTAAATAAATGCCCATATATGTGACGGCAGTTAATGCGTTGGTCATAAATCAGAGCGATATGATGAGGCGTGTTTGGATTTGTATCGTTGTTTACTCGTACTGTTTGCTAAATGTGGCTGCCGATATTTGTGACGACACAAGCGAGGAGGTAATACCAATTTTGCGTTTCATTATTCTCATTGTTTTTATTATCCTTTTTATAGTCCTGTGTTTGTATTTTTGTTTAGAGTTCATGCAATAAACACTAACAAAACAACGAATGTATCAATTTCAGTTGCAGTTATTTGCTGAAGTTGATATTTTAAGGCTAGATTATATCACCACATAATATAAAACAAAAACGCTTTTTCGCTATGTATGCTTAAATCTTCAAAATTAAGCAACGGATTTTGATGCGTCTTTTTAAAAGATAAGAGATTGAAGAGGACGGTTACCATGTATAAAAGCACCCATTAAAGAGTGGAGAAATACTGTTATTTTTGAGGTTTGCGGCGGTACCGGCCGGTCGGGGCGGCGGAAGTCGCCTATATTTATATAATTTCACCGGTGCAAAGCCGGGGCGGGTCGCTAGTTAAATAATAATTTATTTTCAAATGTGTTTCGGACCATTATTTGTCAAATTTAGTTTTTTGATGGGTCGATAAGTAAGTAGATTTTTCTTAGTAGTTGGAGCAGCAGTAGCAAGTTAATATCAGGATAGTTGTCTGCATCGTTACTTACGCAAAGCAAATATTACCGCTACTTAGCAACTCAACATCACAAATTAGCAGATATTCTCTAATTTCCCTTTGGGATAACTGGGGTATAATTTACGGTGGCATGCATTGCAATTGTCAGAAAGCGAAACTAATGCCAATGGAATATGTATTTCAGGTGTTTCAGAACTAAAGCCTAAATCGGAATATAAACACTTCTGTGTGCGCAGTAATAACACTAACATTTGTATTTGTAAAGGGAATGTTTGTATAACTGTGTTGGTTGGGTATTCCAGCATTTGCAGCTGCCACCGTATGGCCCAATGTGCTCCAATTCTCATGTAGTGTTTTCAAAAGAAAATAGATTTATTTGACACAAATAAAAAAAAACATAAAGACTACTGCCAAGTAGGTAAGATAAACTTTTTTTATTTCATCGCCAGGCAAACCAGCAGGCTGTAAAAATATTTCACCTTTGAAAAGCTACGTTATTCCCTGATGACGTGGACTACATTTTTTTAATTAGGGATTTTTATTAATACTCCGAATACTCACGCAAAGCCAGGACTTGTCCCTAGTGAATTAATAAAATCTACGAAAGATACATTTCTTCTTAATTAAAAATGGTTAGATACGTTAGTCCTTACTATCGCATGATGGTAAGCAATAACGAAACCGATGATAGTAAACGGTACATATAGTAGTGGCCATTGGGTTAAATAAATAATTCTTACACAACTTAGGTGAGCCTTTTAACGCATTTCCATTATCTGTACACGTATGACCGTTGAATCCCAACTAAAGACGTCCCGATCCTTTCTCATCTCATTGCATACATTCAACACGAAATCTCCTTACCTTTCAAAGAAGATTTTACCAATACGTATTGGATTGTAGCATAAATGCAAATGGCGTGAGCTTCAGGGCTAATGTATGAATAAAAGGAAGAACTATTTGGTTGTATGTTTAGAAGTTTTTCATATTAAAGGGCCTTTTAAACAGTGCCTTTCTATGCTTTTTGGCAATCACGCCATTGTATACATGGGCGATGGTGTAATTTACCATCAGGTCAACCATTTACACGTTGCTCCATATTAAATAAAAAAAACAACTGATTAAGTCCTTGATTAGTGTTTTCTCATGTTAACGTTTGGTAAATTAATAAGGTGAAGTTAATAGCTAGTTAGAACAAACATTCACAAGAGATCGGGTAGCACTTACTCAGTACACCTAGCTATCTACGACCCATCTTCAAGCATAGAAACCATGGCCTACACTTTACCGTAGTGTACACCGTAATGTACGATTCGGTTTTTATAGTAGGGGTTCCATATGTCAGATAATGTACTTGTATATTTTTAACACATATGAAAATGTATCGGTGGCTCATTAGTGTGGACTGTTGCCTTCAGATCTCGAGGGTAAGGTTCAAATCCCGCCACGTACTAATTATTTTTACAATTCTTTTTACTATTTTCGAAATTATATGTACCTTTATCTGACACTCTTACGGTGAGGGAAAATTTTGCTAGGAAACCTGCGCACAAGAAAAATATTCAAGGGTTGTGCGTGGAGTCGGCCTATCCGCACTGGGCCCGCTAGAACGACTTAGACCTAATCACCCTTTACGGGTAGGCTCGTGTCCCTCGGTAGGGACGTTTGTGAACTGATGATGAAAAAATCGAGGTATCAAGATCCATTTTATCTTATGATATTTTTCGTAATAATCAGACTTATAAATATTTTTTGTATAAATGCAAAGCTATTACATAGTTTAGCCTACGTTGATACCGTTACATGAGCTAAGCCGAGGAAATGGGTACAAAAACCTTTTCCTAATCCCATATATTATAGGAAGTTAAGATTACCTTTGTCAGGCTTACGATATACAAATGACCGAGAATAATAAAACACCCGCACAATAGAACGGTTCGCGTATATCGATGTCATGACCAACTTACTACGACCTCTGGCCCTTCTAACGACAAACTAAACTGTAAAACACACGTGCCGCCCGTTTACACAGCGGGGGATCTTGTTTGTTTGGTTATGTGTGTCGACATCAAAACGATAGAATCCAATTTCTATTAATGCTCACTCCATTTGAAATCATTCCGATACGGTGTGTACGACAAGCCATTTCTTTGGCATCGAAAACATGTGGTGTAGGTACTTATTTTTGTAATGAAGCACACGAAATTCAGCCGGTTTTACTGAGAACGATTATATATGTAATATTGTATTTATCATGTATGCGTTGGTAATGTATATGTTTGTATTTTATTATAAACTCAGTACTTTATTTGTATCGATCTTTTTTCCTAATTTTTGCACAACCCGATTTCCCTATATTATAAAGTTTTCCTCTATGAAAGGTGTCTGGAAGAAATCGGTTTTTAGCGATAAGAGCGCCTTGTTTGTACAGTTTTTATTGTGTTTGTTTTCACTTGTTATGTGTTTTATGTGCAATAAAAGTTTATTATTATTATGTTTATAGAAGTTTTGTATATGTTAAATAGATTCTTGTACTATACACTCACTTATTAAAAATTGATATTCATGGCCAACCTGTAAGTTAGATTATATGTAGAGCTAAAAGAGAGGGATTTTTTGTTACGTAATTATTTTTCGGTACCAATTAATGATTATAAACATATTAATATTAGAACGATGTTTGCAACACAAGGTGAGCTATTTACTTGATTACTCGCCTGTTTTAATAGCGCCAGTAAAGTGCATTAGTAATTACAGGTTTTTTTCTTTGTAAGGCGGGATAAATGAAGTCTGCATGAATACTAAAGCAAAGAAGCTGGTACAGACAAGTGCAATACAATATTTATACAATACATTGACTGGTTACGAGTAAATGTTATAAATGATTCTGAAAATTATAAAAATATATAGCCATAATGGCTAATCGTTTTTGTATCAAATATTTCAGAATTGAGAGCTTTGGTGGCTCAATGGTGTGGATTGTTGCCTTCCCACCGGAAGGGCGCAGGTTCAAATCCCGCTACGTACCAATGAGATTTCGAATTTTCGAAACTATATATACGTTTATCCGACGCCGTTACGGTGGAGGAAAACATCGTGAGAAAACCTGCGCACGCCTGCAAAACTATTCAAAGGTTGTGCGGGAAGTCGGCCAATCCGCACTGGACCCGCGTGAACGACTAAGGACTATACAACCTTTACGGGTAGGCTCGTGCCCCTCGGTGGAGAAGTTCAATGACCTGATGATATTATGTCACAAGACAACTCAATAGGTTCCTTATACGTCTATGTTTTCATAACTCACTTGTCATTGATTCAAACAGAAAAAAACTGTGATCACTACCTTAGGTTGTCTTTTTAGAAACACAACATTCTCGATAGCAACTCTCTGCAATACTGCATGCTGCCAACTAATGACTTGTCATGTAGACTGATTGCACACGTGAATACCTAATACGTACACGGCTGAACTAACTCGGTCACAATTGGCGAGGTCGGTGCGCGTGCGCCGGTTCACTTGCCATCTCTCCCATAACCATTATTGAATAAATATTAATTTTACAGTTATCTTAGAGAAATCGGCCATTTTTTTATTTGTGGTAGAAATGATAAAAGTCGTGGTAATGTATGCAATAATTATCGTGACGGGTCGCACGCAAGACTGCAACGTTGGAGGCAATCTGGTATTTATTTACATATTTTAATAACCTATTTCATTGGTATTTTATATTACTAATGTTATTCTTGCTTACGTTAAGAGCTTATGATAGTGCACTGCTGTACTAATGACCTCATAATAATGAAGTGTTTTGCAATAATCTTAATACTTTATTGTACTCTTATCATATTGTTCTACTTTAATGTAGTGACTTTTGAAACTAAATCTTCCAAAAATAAATAAAAATACTTGGCGGGTTGGGACAGCAGTAGGAACTTGTTAAAATTGAGTAGGTTACGAACATTACAACACTGTACAAATCGACAACCGAGATTCCGCCTTCGTCGCGTATCCGTTCAGTGCTTCATTTGACATTCATAAGTATTCTTTAAGGACCTAAACTGAATAAACAGTTTTCATTTCATTTCATTTCATCCCTGTAGGCTCAATCAGTCCCTATTCGCGTAACCGGCGTGTGCCGGGCCAGTTTTCTTCCCAGACCTAAATTAGGCTACCATTACCCCTGGCAAACCCTAAGCCGAGATTCGAGTCCCACTCTGGGACGCCCTTAGGTTCGTTGTGTAAATTTTAAGGCTGAGAGCCATCTGCTTTCGCCAATTGCCCGGTGAAGCTGTAAAGGCCATCTATGGCCAACAGCAGTAGTCAGTTCGAAAAAAAGGGTATAGGTACTCAGAGAGCGATGCTACTCGTTCACTGTTAAATGTTTCTTGCTTTGCCTCTTCTAGCGACAATTGCGTGTAGAGTTATGGGTGGTGTAATTTTTTAATCAATAATTTAGTATCATTTTACAAAAAAAAATACTAATCCTAGGTGTTAGTCGTTAGCACCCAATAATCCGCATTGAATATGATGCCACGTTAGTGGCTCATTGGTGTCGACTGTTGCCTTCCGATCTGGATGATGCAAGTTCAAATCCCGCCACGTACCAATGTCTTTTTGAATTTACGAAATTATATGTACGTTTTGCAGACGTTGTTACGGCGAAGGAAAACATCTTGCGGAAACCTGTGCACGCCTACGAAGAGATTCAAACGTTGTGCGTGGAGTTGTCCAATCCGCACTGGGCACGGGTGGGTGACTAAGGTCTATACACCCTTTACGGGTAAGCTCGTGCCCCTCGGTGGAGACGTAAAATGGGCTGATTATGAAACCGCATTGTGTCCGCGTGATGTCTTATACAATGATATTCTGTATATATAAAAGTAGATACGCCACACGTGCTTCAAAAACGAACTGCCATAGAAATACAGTTGTAGGCTCTTGTTTAGGTAAATGTACGCTCATTTGAAATATGTGTATGTGTGCTGTCGCTGCATTTGGAACTCTTTTTTCAGTTGTTTTGAGAACATATCACGAATCTTTACTTTTTACATCATTGGTGTTTTAGCCAAATCTCCCTATAGATATACTATGCTGTGATCTGTGGCTTTCTGGAACGTTACAGGCTCGTGATGATGAAGTTTTAACATATAATAATTATATTGTTTTCTTGTAGTGTGTCGATCATGAGCAATGCTGCGGTGGTTGCTGTTTCGACGGAGAGTGCATAGATAGTGAGTAAAGACGTTGCATGCGTTAATTCTATATGTATATTTTAACACATGTTTATTTACTAAAAAACACTCTTAATATTTAATATTAGACATTGGTTAGCGTCGGTGGCTCAATGGTGTGGACTGTCGCCTTCCTACCGGGAGGGCTGAGGTTCAAATCCCGACACGTACCAATGTGTTTTCGAATTTTCGAAAATATATGTAAGTTATCCGACTCTCTTACGATGAAGGAAAACATCGTGAGGAAACCTTCATGCACGCCTGCGAAGAGATTCGAAGGTTGTGTGTGAAGTCGTCCAATCCGCACTTGGCCCGCGTGGACGACTAAGGCCTAAACACCCTATACGGGTAGGCTCGTGCCCCTCGGTGGGGACGATTAATGAGCTGATGATTGGTTAGAGTAATACAAAGCATTAATCGTAACAGTTTCCTGAACTGGAATGAACTTCACCATTTTGTATGGGGCTGCGTATATTGTTTTCTTTTAGTTCTCAAAACGTTAATTTTAATTCTGATACAGAACATAAAGCGATGTAGTCACAAAATAACTTGGCATTTCATTTTACTTATTTATTTATAATTACCATATAATTTTTTTACAGTATTTTACTATCATATCCCGTACAAAAAAAACACTAAGATTCGTAGTGAGGGGATTTTGAAAATGACTCAATTAAAAATTTAACTTAAATAATATTACTTTATATTAAAACTAGGTTAACTATAAAATGAAAAGAAAAAAATTCTAATATTTTCAAAACTGCCTGCTAGGCATCGAGTAAGTTATAGTTTATCTGAAAATGATGATGTAATGGCCAATCTAGCTTGACAAATACATAATTTCTCTAAACACTCATAAATAAATTACTATCCTCAGCGCCATCTAGCCCAATTCAAGGAATGAGCTTACTTGTACTGTTGCAAAATTTTAAGCAAGGTAATAACATACTTATATACTTTTAGGTAAATACGTATATAATAATATTATGATACAAAAGAACATCCAGACCAATACAAACAGAAATGTTCATGCACAAAAATATTTGCACGGTCTGGGGATTGAATCCGGAACCCGTAGAGATAATGTAATAGATACTTCTCAACCATTACACTGCATGATCGTCACTAATTTTCGAATATTTTTCGTACCAATTTAATTTTTATTTACAAAAAACAAACTCCCGATAAATCTAACAATAGCTAGGCCAAATAGCTACGGAAATTTAAAAACATACCTAGGCATTTCGCGAATACTCCAAATTGCGCATTTACTACGTTACCATTAACAGTAATATCTTTTTTTTTCAGCTTACAGATCATGCCTGACTGCATTCGACGTATGCAAAGACCATGTGTGCATCGGCGAAGAAAACTGTTACGCGTTCGCACCGCCTGAGTGTCCCGGCTGTGAACCTATACCTGTGTGCAAGATACTTTAATGATATGCAAGGCTCGGTACCGGTTTAAATATATCGGTTAATACCGGCTTATTTCCGTTTTACTCCGGGCTATGAATAGAACGCGAACGTTTAAGAACATTTTGAAAATATTCCTGAAAAATAGTTTTCAAAATAACGGTTAGTTAGGTACAAGAATAAAACCAAAATGATAAGGTTAACGGTTTGGAAAATCCGGTTTCCGAGCCTTGATCATATGTATTTATAGTTTTATAACTAAGTTAACAATAAGACAGCAAATTGATGAAAAGTAAAGGGCTCGGTGTCGTAGCCGCTAGCGCGTTCTGTGGACGATCGTGGAGCTTAATATGGTTATCGCAATGGTCAATGGCCGGATGGGTTCATACTTTATAATTCCTTCTCTGTTTTTGAAGGGCAGTAAAGGCTTAACTTCTTAGAATCATCATCAGTCCATTAACCGTCCCCACCAAGGGACAGGAGCCTAACCGTATAGGGTGTATAGGACATAGTAGTCCACGCGGGCCCCGTAAGAACGTCGGATATAAGTACACATAATTCGAAAACAATTGGGTACGTGGACGGGATTTGAACTTTTACCCTCCAGATCGGAAGGCAACCAATGAGCCACCGACGCTTAGAGTGGTAGTCGCAAAAAGCCACTGAATATTCCACCACGCGATTTACCAATCCTGATTGGTGGTTGTTAGTATAGGACCGACGGCTTAAGGTAAAGAAGAAAAATGACCCCGCAATGTTGTTATCAAATTAAGAAACGAAACGGAAAAAAAGTGTTTTTACAACGTGGTATCCCCGTGGGATTAGACCCACGGGTGACGTAGTGATTTAAACTCCCCGTTCAAACCGCTAGACCTCGGAGGAAAGAGTTTGAAGTATTTATGATATTACAAATGGGTGTTCTCATTCTAAAACTATGTTTTTGTTAAGTCCTGTTAAAGTTTGTTTACCCATAGATTTAGAATTAGAGCGCTACGCTTTTATCTATGTGTTTACCTGTAATTTTAAAGATAATTTTGTTATTATTTTTGTATCGATAAGTAATATAATATGTTTCATTGTTAAGTAATAATTTATTAAAAATAAAGTAATTTCTTTTTAATATAAAACTAAAATTATTATTATTTGCTATTTTATTTTTATTTTAAAATTATTCTTTTATTTTGTATTTATTTAAAGAGAATACAATATGTAAAAGAAAATAATATTATATTACCTACACCATGATGCAGCTTAACTGATCAAGAAAATCTTGTACATAAACAATAACAAAAAACTTTAGGAAATAAAAGGATATATTTTAATATCGGTTTTACTGGTCCCTTGCACAGTCAATTGATGAAAACAGGTTTCCCTCATTTGGCGCCAGAATCTAATAGTCCACCTTTCTTCCCTTAAAAAGATTGGTCTACCTCCAACATCAACCTTCAAGGATATTAGACTTTATTGAAGACTTTGGTCAATCGAGTTGAAAAATGTAACACGCCACTCATTTCATGGCAATATCTCCACTTCACAAATCATCACATCACATCAAACTCAAAATAAGTCTTTAGAAGATACGGCTAAATTTATCTTTATTTTTATTTTCAAATCTACATTAATTTAGCAGCAGTTTGGAGGCTTGTTATATAACGGCCAGAAACTCGTGAACTTTTTTACAAAAAAAAAAAATTTTAATTGCTTTATCTAACGATGTATAATGAACGATACGCAATCCCAGATTGAACTGATATGGTATCATTAAAGCCAAGATGAGTAGGTACTTCCAAATCTACTCAGCCTTGTCATCGCTTACAACCTTAGGCATAGGCTAAATTTACATCTGTTTGAAGAAAAATATATGTGACTTTTTCAAGCCTTCCCTAAAAAATACTCTTAACGCTCTTCAGAAAAATTCGATTACTCGATAACAATACTTCTTCCAACGAGAGTTCCTTTCTTATGAGATAGATCGTGAAAAATTATGTCACGCCATTTGACGTATAGCGTGCAGGCACTCAATATGAGAGGGTATTTCTAGTACCCCCAATTTAGTTGAGACGCTTTGGTGCGTATGAATGGTGCGGAAAATTGCTCTAATGTTATCAGCAACGAACGATGCACAGAGAATGAGTAGTACTTATGTTATATAATGAGTAGTTTAGTCTTCAATAAATCGAGGCTATAACAAGAAAAGTCCAAATTCTTGTACTCGTGAAATTAGTTTCTGGTACTAAAGTAATTACTTGCTGTATCAAACCGAAAGCGTAATGTGTATTAAGGCTATTACTAGAAAAGTTCAGATTCTTGTAAGTACTCGTGAACTTAGTTCCTGGTACTGAACTCATTACTTGCTGTATGGAAACCGAAATTGTATTGTGTATTAAACAATTGCAATCACTCATGAAATGTTTTGTTTTTACCTATAGTATTTGTTGAAACTAACCTTGAACTTTTTTGTTACTTTCAATCTCAGTTGCCCGTGGTGAATCCACCAGAAGAGGCTCTGAAAATTCGGATATTTTTAACCTGCCTGCCTGATTTAAATGAAGCCCATGCTAAATCACATCTTAGTTAGAAGCCTTGACTTGATAGCAGTAGACAATGATGATACACAAATATTATTATTTTTAATGGGACTCATATCATACCAGTTATATTAGACGCATTTCACTGAAAATTAGTAAAAAAAACGGTACATACAACGAACTGCAAGCGATAACGATACATACCCATTTGATGTTGCGGTTGAGAGGTCGACTGCAACAAGGGTTCCGGGTTCGATCCCCGGGCTGTACAAACATTTGTGTGCATTTGTGAACATGTCTGTTTGTAATGGTCTGGGTGTTTTCTATGCATAATATGTATGTATTTACAAAAAAAATGTATATAAGTATGTTTTTCCGTTGTTTAGTACCCATTATACAGGCTTCACGCTTAACTTGGGGCTAGATTGCGCAGTGTGAATGTCAGTGGATTTATTATTATTATATTAATGAACTACCACTTGAAAACTTGAAACTAACTTGAAAACTTAATTTATTAAATGTAGTGTGATTTCTTACAAGAAACATAACTAGGAATTCTATATTAGTCTCGCAAACATTAAACAGCAGTTACCGAAGAATTATAGGCTATTACCATGTCTTTGAGCACGTTTTGCTACCGATAACTCATGTGGTTGCATGTGGTTGCTAAACTGTTGTAGAGTGCAAACAACAGTTTGGGAAAAGTATTTTGATAGTTCAGTAAACGAAGATGAGAATTTAATTTACGTGCACAGTTATATATACGTATTGTCATATGTCTAAAAATGTGATTCACATACATTTCAATACTAGGAATATAAATAAATTTGCTTTCTGAACCTGGGACTTTGAAAGAGAGTAGATAAATCATTTAAAGGAAGTTGTATAAACGTATACCGTATGGATGCTTCAAAAAACTAAAAAAACGAATTATTATTAAAATATTTAACGTGTTTCTTAAATGATAACATCGTGAGGAAACCTGCGCACACCTGCGAAGAGATTCAAAGGTTGTGTGTGAAGTCAGCCAATCCGCACTGGGCCCGCGTGGACGACTGAGGCTACGTCCTTTACGAATAGACGAGCCCATCAGTGGAGATTTAATGAGCTGATGATGATGATGAACGTGTGTCTCAGTCACGTAACAAAGCTTCAATGTTTAACGATTTCTGTTAGCGAATCCCGGATAAGTCAGTATATTAATTATGTGTAGACATTAAAGTGTCTTCTCGCTAATCTCATGTAGGCGGACAAAGACATACACAATTAACTTGTGCCCGTTTCTCGTCCAAAAGATGAGCAACTGAAAAAAATCTAATTTTAGCCATTAGGTAACAAAATTAAATTCAATATGTTATAACAGCCTCATGGTGTCCTGTAAGTAGTGGTATTTATGTTGTTTCGCTGCGTGATCCGGGATTTGTGGATTGAAATCCCACAAAAAGACTGCTTTCTACAAATGCCTCAACCAAAACAGTAAAAATGTATGCAATTAGCTTAAATAAATATCTACCTTAACGAAATTGTGGTATTAAATATTTTGTGACAATTTATCAGTTGGACGCACTTTAAAACGCCGGCTTCGTTGTAATAATTTCATGCTAATTCAAAATTAGGAGACGTAGACTTTTGTTGTTAAAATCACTGACTAATCCTTACAACAAATAAACACAATAATATGAATACTCTTAACACCCCTGTAATATTATACGAGGGCTGCTTTTTAAGTCGTGTCGTTTGACAAACTCCTGCGATTATTAAAAAAAAATGTAAAGGTGTTCCATTTCCATCTTTTTGAATTTAGAATTCAAAATAAAAGAATGTTTTCAGATTAGTCAAATAATTTTATAGTATCGACTATTCAAATGTGACAAGTCAGTGGTAAAAAAAAAGGAAATCTGTAAAGAAAATTGGCGTGCGATATTATTTACACAAATTTTAAAGGGGTATCGCGATTTAAGTGTTTTGCGGAGATCACTTCTGTGTTTTTTTTTATGTTACTAAGTGAACAGGGCTTTCAGGACGCTCACGTGATGGTAACTGATACGCCTGAACTTAAGAGCGCATAATCCAAAAATCACCAAAAAGGCTGTTACTGTTTTAACGATAGAACGAAAAATAGTTACATAATGTAATTTAAATATACATCAATATAATAACCATGAAAGTCCTTACAGCTACTCTGCTTGAATTTTTTAAAATTATTAGTGATTTCTGAAATATTAAGCTCTAAACTATGACGAAAATGTAAAAAAGGCATGTCGGCGTTTAACGGAATGACGACGTTTAACAACATTAAACAGTTCAAAAATATATTTACTAAATTAAGGAAGGTTTGCACTACAATGTCTCCGAGCTACATTTTTGATTTATCTTTTTATTGGTTTTTAACGATTTTTTGAAATTGCGCCTATTTTGCTCCATACATTTTTACTATGGGCGCGCGGACTAAGATTTATTCACGGCGCAAGCGCTCCAACTTCAGTCGCTCAGCAGATTCAGAGAGAGAGGTCACGTCCTTTTGCGGAGCGGAGCGGCGCGCCATTGTGTCCATACTTTGAAGCACAAAGCAAAAAAGTATAAGTATTTTTTCAAACAAATTGAGTTTTAGTGTTTGTTATGTTTGAAACCAAACTATTTCAAATAACTTTTTTGTTTTAGTGACGCTGTTAAGCATTCGTGTTTTAACCAACAGAAAATCGGGTATTGAGTCAATCAGTAAACCATAAGGTTAACGCAATTAATTTTATTTTAAAAAATACACAGAATATATAGTACAAATATTGTTTTTGCTGATTTCCGAAATTATTTACATTATTAATTGCAAATTCTAATGAAACTATAACGAAAAGCGATATATGTTGTTGTACTATGTTATGTTATAATTAGACTTTTTCCTTGGCTTACTGGAAAGTCGGAGATGGTGGATTGGACTCCCACATGGCAAACATAAATTATCGCTTGCTTTATTTTTAACACTTCATAGAATAAGTTTAAAATACTTGAGTTTATGATTTCCTACATCAGACTCTATAAGAGTGTACATTGACTTCCTAAATCTGTATGTGGAATGATTGAGTTGAGCACCATAAACCATATTATGTTCCTCAGCGTCACAGCGTATATTGAAATTTCATATCTCTACATTTTTCAATTCAATACGTAAGAAATTCACTTACTAAAATTAAGAGATTCACTATTTATCATACAATATTTTTCCAAAAAAGTCCTAGATATGTTCAAGCTAAATATTTAATTTATTAAATCGCCTCAAAATAATTAAAAATATATCGACCCTTTGTTCGCAGTATAAATTTAACAAAAGAAAATACTCTTTGCATGATGTACAAAATCTGCTTTTAATGAAAATTCTCAGATTTTTGGCAAAATAAAATTAAGATTTGCGACATTTTAAGATTTCATTGAACTGAACAAGGTGTCCAAAGGATTCCATAAACTAAAAACACCAAAGCCATCGGACCGAAACCGATCATACCAATCCCATTTAGCCAGTTGAAGAATTGGCTAAGGGGCCACCTATAAACATTAACTTCGGAATGGTGGACATCGACACCAGGATGCAGGTAATCCAAGGAGGTCATACGATCCCCAGACAGGAAACTGTCCAGGCGTCTTTTGTGCAGGAAACGCTGGTGCATGTGCTCCATAATTACTAAGGCGTAGCCAAAATCCGCAAGGAAACAATCGGTTCACCGGTTATACTTGTTGACGTCTTGAAAAGACCGGGAAGATTGATCTGCTTCTGAAGGGAGATGGGCTAGTTGGAGTGACCAACAGGCCTCTATGACTCACGCACAATGGTCAACTTTAAGGACTAAGTAAGGAAACCAACCCCGGTAACATAGAACATCCCGGATGTTGACGTTCGGAGATTAAAGCGCACTGGAGGAACTTTGAAATAATAAACAAATACATAAATAAATATCCACTGACATTCACTCAGCGCCATCTAGCCCCGAGTCAAGCGTGAAGCCTGTAGTATGGGTACTAAACAACGGTATAAACCGTTAATATACATTTTTATTGTTAATACTAACATATTCGATTGGGAGGGCGACGTTCTTAAGGCGAAGAAAAACATCGTGAGGAAGCCTGCGCACGCCTGTGAAGAGATTCAAGGGTTGTGCGTGAAGTCGGCCAATCCGCACTGGGCCCGCTAGGACGACTTACGCCTATATTACCTATACGGGTAGGCTCGTGCCCTCGATGGGAATGTTTAATAATAATAATTTTATTTATTTCAGACCAGGTCCATAAGATTAGTAACCATATTCTTACACGTTAGGGTTAGTAAGCTACATCTTAAACATTAACAACACTGTGAAGTTCTAAGTAAGGTACCCCCAATATTTGTAATAATACATTATTAGGAGCACTCAGTAAGCTGATGAGTGAGAGTGGCTAAAAGACATACTTCTATATTTAGCCGCGAGCAAAAGCTATCATTTTGTAATTGTTTAATTTTCTGAAACCAAACCATACACAACGTAATTACTAAATTCCATACCTTAAATTAATTATGACCACGAAAGTAATTTATTTAAGATACCTAGCTTTTCAATGCAACCGGCCGACCGCAAGGCCAGGCTGTATG
>PQWD01013241.1:0-66356 GCA_019425675.1 Leucinodes orbonalis
TTGGCCGCGCTGGCGCACCTGTCATTGTTCAATTAAACCTGGCGACACATTGCCTTAAATAATTCCTCAAATTGATCGCTAGCTGCCCTGCCTTCTTGAATTAAACACTTTCAGAGTGCGCGCTAGTATTGCGCCAGTCGATAACAGATGGCGTTGACTGCATGGTGTTAACTTTACGAAGTTTTTTTTTCAATTTACCAATTTATTAAAATATCACCCAAATTTATAATAGTCGAGAGAATAAACGAGATTCGCTCATGATCCTAACCTGATTTCATCGTCATCTCAGTATTGCTCGGATCGTCAACTAGAACACTTTGTACCAGGAAAACATAAGACTTGTAGAGATTTAAATGAACGTTGCCTTCAAGAGACTTGGTGATGTCGATGTAAGTGTTACGAAAGGACCTGCTATGCGACTGGCGACGTCTTGTGGTGAAGTCGACTCGAGAGCGGTTTAGGTTAATTATGCAACACTGAAAAATTACCGAGGATGCATTTCGTTAAACAGCGCTATAAGAACTATTCCGATCGGCTCTACATAACTCTACGGAGATGATTTGTTTAAGTATCTAATCCGCCATAAATATCGATAAGTCTCAAGACGAAAAGATAGGTAGATACTAACACGGAAGTTAATAAATAATGCCTTCCTTTATTGTAAGATCAAGAAAAGCGAGTTATCTTCAGCTTATTACGGGGAGTCGAGGCACCAGGCGCGCAGAGATCGCAAGAGGCAAACTTGTGACGTACCTAGTTTCAATGTTGTTATACGCAGAGCGAGCGTGTGGGCGCTTACTGGTGTGCGTGAACGCGTGTTGTCGCGTCACCGACACACAACTGACGACATTTCAACGTATTTAGTCTCGTTCCAAATATCTATTTATATCTTGAACTACATATGATTTTAATATATGTATACTTTTATACCAATCGATTAATTAGAAGGATGGCTTAAGTGGTACTCAAATAAACACACATAGAAATTTAATTTGGAATTTGTATGAGTTTTTTATCGCAACACAGGGAGCTGACGCGTCGAGGCAAGTGGCGTAAAGCGACTTTTTTCTAATTCGTAAGGTTGACGCTCTCGTGTTCACACGGGGGCACGCCTCACACGCTCGTGATCGTAGCCTCTAAGAACTGCCTATGCGGAAACACAACTTTGCTATTAACACGCGTTCCTATGCTATGAGATACTGCCACTTAGTACGTACATAGCCGAGCATGTAAGTGTTCGCTTAGGAAATTTTCTCCACACTGAAGCGTTTCTGTACACACGTTTCTAATGCGAGTCAGTGCTGTGCATGTGGCTCGTTTGTATACAATTTCCACATGTGAAAGCTGCCGATGTTGTGGTTTTCAGATTCGTTCGTGAGCCGTTTCTATGTTTCGGATACTAGGGTAGCATGAATGAGGAGGAGGTTGGCGAGTGTCGAACTGCGCACGTGTTTAGGAACGAGCGTTTTTTGTTTGTGTGCGTTATTATGGTGTTATCTCATACGCGTTATCAGTTTCATTATCGGTGGAAACGTAACGACAGCGATACGGGAAATACGGGTACAACGACATTCGCTAAAATGAGCCGGGTTATTTTTATTTTTTAAATATGTATATAAGGAGTTGACTGCTAAATTGGTTTTAAATGAGTCACGGAAGTTTGAACTACGTCGGCAAATTCGTGTGGAAGGGTGATGCGCTCAAAAATGTATTGTTCCTCGCTTGTCTTCTCCTATCATGGCGGCTCCGCTGAAGTGTCAATGACTTGACAGATCACGAATTTAACCACGTGCGATCGATCATCTTTGGGGGGGTATCCGATGACTTGATTATTTCGTGAAATTATTTACATACCTGATGAGATGAGCTTATACTAAATGTTATTTATATCATTATAATGCTATTGTTTCTATATATACATTATTATAAAAAAAAATTAAAACATAATTTGGTTAGCTAAGTCATCATCACATTTATCTAAGATGAAAACAAACCTCATTCCGTCTAGGTATAATAGTTAATAAAGTAGCGTAAAGCTTTTATGGAGTTAAAAGGATAAAAATACTTAATCGATTAATAAACACCTGCCTAATTTATCTGCAGGCAAGTCTCAATGTGGAGTTGGAATAAACTTCTTTATTATTAAAATAAGTCGTTTCATTATTGTCTTTATTTCAATATAATTGTTTGTTTTATTAAATTGTAATATAAAACATTTATACTCTATATTAAATACCATCAGCGCAAAGTTTATTTTTTATCACAATTAGAGTAAAATGTGCAAACATATGTGCACAATTAGTGCAATCAGTACATATGTATTGTGTGTCTCAGTTCATGTCAATGTATTTGTAAAGGTTTATTTTGATTATAATTATTAGTACGAGTACGTTTCAAATAAAGTCTACTAAAACCGTACTTGGGTAGAGTTTGATATTGGAAATATATGGTACAAAGTAAACACAAAAAAAACTTGACTGATAAATAATAATAGCATATAGTATCGTCGTAAAGGCACATAAATTGATAGAAAGGGGGAAGTAAAGATTTGTATTGTACAAACAGCTTATGCATGTGTGGAATTCAGTGTGCGTACAGTGTCGCGGACATAAGACTGTATTACATGTGTGCGTGCGCTTTCGTGCAAAAGTGCAACATTTTACAGAACGCAAACTAAAATAGGAAAAAAAAAGAAAAAACTAGGCAACATTGACATGTTGTTCTTAGTTGATTTCATATCTAACCCTACTTTATTGCGACGGTTTATCGATAACAATTATATGATATAACCTAATTAGCAGTTTAAAATATAAATAAATAAAATAAAACATATTTATTTCGGAATAATTTCCATCATTCATTTAAAAGGGCAATACGAAATTTTTAGGCACAAATAAATACCGTGTAAGGCTAACTGTGAATTTATTCAGGTATTTCCTTTATTTTCAATTCTTTACAAAGTAAACACTCAATTTACTGTCACCATGAACAACTTTGATATGACCACAAAATGTGTGACTTTTTTAACCCTAAAGTTAAGTACATGTAATTTCATAAAAGATTTTTAGTAAAAAAGAGGTAATAAAATTTTTAAACGATTATCAATGTATTTTATTAATTACGTAAGAGAGTAAGGGATAGCCTTATTTTTTCCCTCTTCAGGTCACTAATGGACGGTGCTTACTTTAAAATATTAAATTAAGTATTAATTCACCAACACTTTGTCATCCATCCCGTGAGAAACTATTTAGTTTCTATTGAGAGTTGACATCAAACGTTTTAGTTTAATCTAAAACATCAAACTGTATTAAATTTTCAATTCCAGTGCATTCTATCACAATATTATAGACTCCATAGCGAAGACGGATGTTACCGCAGAGGTTATGCAACTGCTGATGCAACTCGGATGCCTGCCGCAAGGCTGCAGCGTGTCTGCGCGGGTGACCCACTAAATGCAACCTTTTTGCGACCTAGCCTCTTTTGCAACCGGCCGATAGAGACCTAAACTCTTTTGTAACTGGCACATGCACTTTAGGCGACTGAATTTTTTTTTTATTGGTTTCTATTTTTTAAATTATTGTAATGTTTTTTTTCAAATGGTTTCTTATTAGCTCATAACACATTGATATTTAAATAAAAACAATGTCTTACATGGAATTTTTCAAGGCTATTTTTTTTACTATATTAAATGGATTGTTGATTCGGCTAATTTCAAACAAAAACTTATTCTACGAGTACCCTGAAACTTGGGAGTGTTCGCTCGTCGAGTTATAAGATCATAAACTAATATTAATAATATTACTTTATTGCTATGGGTAACATAAATTATATTTTACTTTTTACGAGCTAAGTGATGTCTCAGTTGCCATATGTTTCTTTGTAAATGCTTATGCAATATTTATTTAAATGATACCCTTTTGATGTATGGCTTAAGATTTTTTTTATTAATTATTGTTTGCTTTATGTACGGGGTTATCAGCAATAAATAAATAAATTTGGTTCTACACGTACCAAATTTATTTATTTATTGCTAAAACTGAAAAATATTGTTATTTTTATATTAAACCTGAATTGCATGTTTGATTATGTCGTGTATTTTTTCATTCATTTTTACATATGTATACATTTGTATTCATTTATTTATTAAGTAACCACATAAATAATTCTGAACAACTGGAGTTTATAATAATGTAAAATGATTATCGTAGCAATGCAAATTTATGAATATGATCAACTTTTATAATAACAATGCGCAAATATGGCGCACATATGAAATTGTGTTATGTACAAACGTCCTAGACGTTGAAAGTCAGAATACAATAGGGGTCGTGGAAAATAAACTTTTGTTTCACGGTACATGTTATTTACATTTAAGTAAACATATTTACTCATTGCCATATTTTTTAAATTCATTGGCAGCAAAGGATTTCCAATTTTTTTCGAAATGTATTTTGATTGTTTCCAACCATATTTAATTTTTAAACCTAACTTCTCAGTAAGTATAAATTGGACAATTCAGCTTTAAGATATATTATTAACCCAGACTGAAGTCCCTTTAAAATAGATTTTCAAATATTTATCCCGTAAAACTTTCGAGCAGATAAATACGATTTTTAACTAAGTACGGATTTTTCAATAGGTATCTTTTGAAATCACAAAAGATATAATTAACAAACGTGTTATATCCCACGCCGGGATGAGAACCCAAGATCCTTCTCTAGTAAATGACTAGACCAAGTCAATAAACCAGAGACAAAGCAACTCTAGTAGGATCTACCCGTTGTGTTTAGGCTAACATAATGTTTGTGATCAAACAAAACAAGAACCAGTTTCCTAAGTTATTGACTCCTTAAATATTCCCAGACTATTAAATTTTAGAGAAACAAGATACGAATGTTTTTACGTCGCTGATAATATTTAAGTTATATGATTAGTAGTAGTATAAATAAAAACATTAAAACTTTATTCACTTAAATCTATTTATTTTATTATAAACAAAAGAAAATACACAGTAAATGAGGGAGACTGTATAACATTATATATATTTACAGGCTCTTATGATGACATCTCCTCTACTTCACTAAAGAGAGTCAATCTCATCTTTAAGTATTCCTCCTGACAACTGTTTCAAAAGTTTTTTAAGGACTATACTCGTAATTGAATACCGTGACTTAACTTTTTTGGTTTATTAATCAATTATTATAAAACTGTTGATAAATGAATGTATGCCAAACATATCGTGAATAATGCTCTAACTAAACTTATTGCAAGTGCGAATTTTGAAAACCACAAGATGCCATCATCGCCGACATTCGACATCGCAAACATATGATTATGGTTTATAGATGACAAAATCATCATCATCACCAGCCTATGACGACCCCCTTCAGGGTATTACCGTTCCTGCACAGCACAGCTTTGGGGAGACAAAATGTACATGTCAAAAACATATCCACCCCGCAATTACACAGTACAAATAAATACACAGTACATCGAAAAAGTTAACCCGCGAAAACTTGTTTAAGCAAAAAAGTCAAGCGCAACTTGAGCAAAACCGATCGACTCAAAAGAAGTGATATTCAAATTCAGCAATACTGTGTGCGATTAATGTGTCCTGGCAATAATACGATGTCGAGAGCAAATTATTAATGTTCGTAATTTGGCACGTTCGTAAATAATGATTTTATTCTTGCATAAACAGTTGGGCAGGTGCCCTAGGACTAGTGCTGCACACTTAATTATTTTAACATAAAACCTGTAATTAGACGCACCAGCTGTCGGCCGACCTTGTATTGCACCTTTGTAATGCGACATGCAGTATTTTGCATCGCAAAAAATGCACATTTCCAACTTCAATTCATGAGCGCTTTTTGCTATACAAAAAAAAGCAAGTAATGCCGCCGCAAACAACTTGATCTCGAGTTCTTTGTTGACATTTTTAACGTAGATGATATTATTAGTCTAATTTGCATATCATTGTGTGGCTACCGAATAACTATTAAAATGGCGGTCAGCCAATAAAAGCGCTTAGCGAGAACGCTTTACGCAGCTTGTAAATATTTTTTATGCACTGTTTTATCTGCCTATGGAGCTTGACGATGTAAAAACCGCTCTATATGATCTAATTAAGTCGAAGTTTATGTAGTTCTATCGACTTTAATCAAAAACTTAAAACAGGCATCACGTTTGAATCAGAGAAACACATTGAAGAAAATTCTGAGGCTAATAATAATACTGCTAATGTTAAATGTATAATGGTGACAGATAAAAAGATGCAATTTGACAGATGTCATTTCGTTCTATAAATTTAGCTCACGCAAATAGTGCTAAGCGCTTTATTGCTGTAACTCATAGTATCCTGTGTGGCCAAGTGTTTTTGCCAGGCGTTTTTTTCACAGTGTTTGCAGCTCTCCGATATAACAGTAGATAAAGGATGTAACATAGCTATCGTTAATTATAAACAGGGACGCTCAATATTTAAGGCCTGCTGCGTTTCATTTGCTAAAATACATCTAAAAAAAGTTAATAACCGATTTTTTTTGAAATAACTAGTTTCGCTGCACTGCTCGTACTTGTGTCGCAGTTGCATTGCGTTTTTAACTATTCGGTGTTTTATTGCTAGTTGATTACCTATTTGGAGAAAGGTTGGTTTAACATTTGTCAATATTTCACTAACTCTTACAAAAATATACCTATTCGAAGAAACTTCGCTTTTGTTATACTTGGTTAATTAAATGGAGCAAAACTATACAATATTTTAATTATGTAATTTGCATGTAATCAGGGAGTCTTTATTTAATATACACAAATTTTAGTACTAGATTTTATATTCAACGTCCGCAATTTCGCCAAAATAGTTACAAGCATCAGATATAAGCTTGATGGTAAGTGATTATTTTAATATTTGATAGTTCACCGAGAGACACTAGTTAGAACACGAGTGAAACAGGACTATAAATAAGCTACTTATTAATTTGTAGTGATTTTTCTTTAAACTTTTGACGCAATGACGCTTTAGGGCACCAGACACAATAAATTTCTATTGTCTGGATTCTCGGTGTTTTATGGGTTAATTCTGTTTGGTATACCACTTAAAATCTAAGTTATAAGAATATCTTAGCTAAGAGACTAAGGGTATGCACTACCTACTTTCTATCTTAGCTTTAAAAAAGTAAAAAATCATATTCATCTTATGATGATTTATAGGTAATGGATTTATGATTCTTATTTACCAAGAAAATGTTGATGACGAGTTCGAAAACAATATTTCAATCTAATATAGGTACATTTGTGCTATTTTATGGATTTCTGACAAGTATGACGTTATAAGAACCATTTCGTCTTGTTCAGTAACTGTTTTCATTCATAGATAAGATCAAAATTAAAGTGTCCTGTGTTCATCACAATGCCATTATCTGAGTTTACCATTACAAACCTATTTTAGTAGATCAAATAACTTGTATTACAATGAAAAGCGTGTTGTCGCATCCCCTCATACAACTCATTGTCATACATTTTTAGCAGAATAATGCATGAGTTACAAGCATGTTCAAGATTACCATACTCCATATAAGTTATTTTTATGACTAGAGCTCCCTAAAAAGAGTTTAACATGGTCAAGTTTTATCAAAATCAAATTACGCCACGTTAAACAAAGAAATTACCCGTCGGTATTAAGTTACCGAAACAGGAGTTAGTATTACAGGGTTGCAGTTAACCTGAGATCGCATAGTGAAATTTCTACGTTTGATTTTCCAGTGCAGTTAGGACATTGCAATATTCAGAGTGATTGTCTGAAAGAATAGATGATGCTTCGAACGTTCTCTTCGAAGCCTATTTTACGACCTACCTACCTAGGCCTTCGTCCTATCAATCCGTAAGTGGCCCGCGTGGTAGTTTACGTCCAATCTCCCTATAGCTATACGGGAAGCCTGTGCTTTTGCAGTGGGTTAAAGTGCTTGATGATAATAACGATATAATTCACCTGATAGTATTCTATTAATGGACATTTTATAAATAATAATTAAAAATGAAAATACAACAGCCGGAAAATCCGGTAAAATTCCTATATCGTTTGGGTAATTCATAGACTTGTATTTTGTAACCGAAAATTATGATATTTATAGAATATTTCATGCTCAACTTAGCTTTTTTAGATACAGTTTTGCTTTGTGCAAAATATTATTAACTAGATAACCGCAAAAAAATATTGAGGTTTTTAGCACANGCTTGTAAATATTTTTTATGCACTGTTTTATCTGCCTATGAGCTTGACGATGTAAAAACCGCTCTATATGATCTAATTAAGTCGAAGTTTATGTAGTTCTATCGACTTTAATCAAAAACTTAAAACAGGCATCACGTTTGAATCAGAGAAACACATTGAAGAAAATTCTGAGGCTAATAATAATACTGCTAATGTTAAATGTATAATGGTGACAGATAAAAAGATGCAATTTGACAGATGTCATTTCGTTCTATAAATTTAGCTCACGCAAATAGTGCTAAGCGCTTTATTGCTGTAACTCATAGTATCCTGTGTGTGCCAAGTGTTTTTGCCAGGCGTTTTTTTCACCAGTGTTTGCAGCCTCCCGATAATAAACAGTAGATAAAGGATGTAACATAGCTATCGTTAATTTATAAACAGAGGACGCTCAATATTTAAGGCCTGCTGCGTTTCATTTGCTAAAATACATCCTAAAAAAAGTTAATAACCGATTTTTTTTTGAAAATACTAGTTTCGCTGCACCTGCTCGGTGTCGCAGGTTGCATTGCGTTTTAACTATTCGGTGTTTTATTGCTAGTTGATTACCTATTTTGGAGAAAAGGTTGGTTTAACATTTGGTCAATATTTCACTAACTCTACAAAAATATACCTATTCGAAGAAACTTCGCTTTTGTTATACTTGGTTAATTAAATGGCAAAACTATACAATATTTTAATTATGTAAATTTGCATGTAATCAGGGAGTCTTTATTTAATATACCAAATTTTAGTACTAGATTTTATATTCAACGTCCGCATTTCGCCAAAATAGTTACAAGCATCAGATATAAGCTTGATGGTAAATGATTATTTAATATTTGATAGTTCACCGAGAGACACTAGTTAGAACACGAGTGAAACAGGACTATAAATAAGCTACTTATTAATTTGTAGTGATTTTTCTTTAACCTTTTGACCGCCAATGACGCTTTAGGGCACCAGACACAATAAATTTTCTATTGTCTGGATTCTCGGTGTTTTATGGGTTAATTCTGTTTGGTATACCACTTAAAATCTAAGTTATAAGAATATCTTAGCTAAGAGACTAAGGGTATGCACTACCCTACTTTCTATCTTTAGCTTTAAAAAAGTAAAAAAAATCATATTCATCTTATGATGATTTATAGGTAATGGATTTATGATTCTTATTTACCAAGAAAATGTTGATGACGAGTTCGAAAAGAATATTTTCAATCTGAATATAGGTACATTTTGTGCTATTTTATGGATTTCTGACAAGTATGACGTTATAAAGAACCATTTCGTCTTGTTCAGTAAACTGTTTTCATTCATAGATAAGATCAAAATAAGTGTCCTGTGTTCATCACAATGCCATTATCTGAGTTTACCATTACAAACCTATTTTTAGTAGATCAAATAACTTGTATTACCATGAAAAGCGTGTTGTCGCATCCCCTCATACAACTCATTGTCATACATTTTTAGCAGAATAATGCATGAGTTACAAGCATGTTCAAGATTACCATACTCCATATAAGTTATTTTTATGACTAGAGCTCCCTAAAAAGAGTTTAACATGGTCAAGTTTTATCAAAATCAAATTACGCCACGTTAAACAAAGAAATTACCCGTCGGTATTAAGTTACCGAAACAGGAGTTAGTATTACAGGGTTGCAGTTAACCTGAGATCGCATAGTGAAATTTCTACGTTTGATTTTCCCAGTGCAGTTAGGACATTGCAATATTCAGAGTGATTGTCTGAAAGAAATAGATGATGCTTCGAACGTCTCTTCGAGCCTAATTTTACGACCTACCTACCTACGGCCTTCGTCCTATCAATCCGTAAGTGGCCCGCGTGGTAGTTTACGTCCTAATCTCCCTATAGCTATACGGGAAGGCCTGTGCTTTGCAGTGGGTTATAAGTGTTGATGATAATAACGATGATAATTCAACCTGATAGTATTCTATTAATGGACATTTTATAAATAATATTAAAAATGAAAATAACAACAGCCGAAAAATCCGGTAAATTCTATATCGTTTGGGTAATTCATAGGACTTGTATTTTGTAACCGAAAAATCTATGATATTTATAGAAATATTTCATGCTCAACTTTAAGCTTTTTTAGATACAGTTTTGCTTTGTGCAAAATATTATTAACTAGAGTTAACCGCAAAAAAATATTGGAGTTTTTTAGCACATACTTTATTAGTCTTCAATAACAAATATAACAAGACTGAAAGTATTATATTTTTAAATATTTTTTTTGTTAATGCCTGAATTACGTTTTAAAAACATGAATAACTTAATTAATAAGGCGTAAAGAATATTTTTAGTATTCTCAACAGTTTCTGTTTTTGTAATTAAAAATACAATAATTTAATTACTTACATTGAAATCATTATAAGTCAGATAATTTGTTTAAATCACCGACAGCCCTATCTAAATTTACTAACAAAGGAAGAACACAACGTGCCAAGCATAAGTTTATGAGCAAAAAAATAGCCGGCTAGGGAGGTACTGAGTTAGTGACCTATGATGACGCAATGCCAAAAACAGGCCACTTGCCGAGGTCAAGGAGGTTCACTGAGGATCCGATGTGATGATCAGTAAATATTTCTCATTTTGTCTATAACTTTTTAAAAATAAGCGGCTAGCAACATGTGTCTTTTTTTTGTAATCGGAAGTGTTTGACATTTGACTTTATTGTTTCTCTTATTACAAAGAGTTATAACACTACGTTTTTCTTATTACGAAGTGCTTGTCAACATACGTCATTTTAATTAATCACCTTTGCAGAAGTTGAAAACAATTGCCCTTTCCGACTTCCAAATTAAAATGATCAAAATGTTGACCTATACTTGACTGATTTACTAGGTTCATAATAGTTTCCGTATACTTGTTTACTTTGTTGTTATGTTTCTTGTTATCGGAATACTTGAGTGCAATGGTAAATTGTTTTTTTTAAATAGTTCAATTAAAAAAAATACTTCAATTCCATTCTTCCTAATTCATTATCTACATGCATTTTTTTAAAATTTTATTCCTTAATGTACCAGTCCCTTCAAATGTGACTTAGTAACCAGGTATATCATTACTAAGGGTAACAAGTCCAAAGAAAATTTACTTCTAAATCGCGTAATATGCGTATACCGACGAAAATCGTTGATATGTCCGAACCGGCGTGGATCGAGCTCGCGTCTATTTTGAACCCGAGCCCGGTTGTTGAACTGGAATAATTCGGCAAACAGACGACCGCAGCTCACTCTTATATCACACAGAGGCGGCGTGCCCGACGAAAAACACCCAAACGACATTTAATATTACATCAAAAAAACATCGCATAACCCCCATTGTTAAATATGGAACTAGTCACACAAAAGGCTAAAAACCTTGCTTTTTAAAAGTTAAGGTAACACATGCAAATTATATGGCACAATAATGATAATTAATTACACAAAAAGCGATTACACTCGGAATAAAACGCACAAGTGTTTACGCGAAACCGAACGCAAACATGCGGAAAGTGCGCCTGTGTGCAAGTCGCGGGTGTGTGCGTGCGCTTGCCTGTGTGTGTACGTGGAAGCGCGCGATGAAATAAAATATGTCCGGTCAACGAACTCGCGGTCGGTGCCATAAAAATTGCGATACTGGCCGAAATTCCGCCGGAAAATCGGGTCTCTTAGACTCATCACTACATTCCGATTACACAACCTGTATAGGGAAAAAACAAGTTCGCGCTTGGAAAACATTGGCATTCCACGCGGTCCATAATTTCGGCGGCCAAATATGGCGCCGGAATAGGAAGGATTACAGCTGTGCAATGAACTTTTAATATGCACAGTGCAAAGTAAACAGTGGCCAGCTATTTCGCTCTTTGTGGTCGGCCACCGACATCACTAATATTTCGAACTGTTTATTTTAATAAAATAATTTATTACTCTTTTGCAATTACTGTTTCATGGTCTCAAAATATTGTTCTTATTTCAAAAATTACTTTTAAATGTCATGAAAAAAATACTTACATTCAATTATCTGGTCCGAATTTCGTTCTTTTGAAAACTTTTTTGGTGCGAGTTGTCAGATTTCTTATAGATGTACATTTCCGGATAGCGCGCTGTGCGCAAGTCAGCTGATTTCCATCCGATGACCTTGTGGGCACGTCCCCCTTAGTTTTATGCATAGTATTTACAGTCGCGTTGTTTGTTATTAATGAGTCAAGTGGACTGGCTCTCTCTAAACCTCCTCTTTCTGCAGGACGATGTTTCTTCTGGTCGCGTGCCGGTAGATATTCTTCGCCTTCCGCAACACATGTTGTTTCATCGAAGTTGGGAATTAGTAGATTTCAGTGGGATCTAGCCCCGAGCATGATTGGGTTTCAGTACTGGCCAGTGGGATCGAGTACTACCGTCATTGCCAATAAGACTTATAGGTTCAGTACAGACCTGTGGGATCCAAACTGAGCATGTTAGTATTGGCCAGTGGGGTCTAATGTGGTGACGTCCATTTTCGCGGTGAATCAATAAAGTCCAGTCGGGTCCAGGGTGAATATATCCATATTTATTAGGAGCACAGTAAACACAGTTCGTAAGCGTGCACGGACGCGGCAAAGATACACAGTCCGTTCGCGCGTGAGTCAAGACGGGCAATGAGCCGGTGGTCGAACGAGATCGTTTATATGATATGAACGGCGTCTGGTGCAGCCATCTGGTGGCGAGGGGAGGCGATACGAGTTTTCCGACGGCCGACTACGGGCGGGTTTTCCGTTGTTGAAAAGCTGATTCGGTGTTACAGCCTCGGAATTGTTTGGTTTAAAAAACCTTTTTCAAATGATTGAAAGGATTTAAAAAAGCTTCCAACTTAGTAGGAATTACTAATTTATTTCTCAAACCATCTACGAATGTTTTAATCAGTTTATTTCTGAATGAGTTTTTATGAACGCTCAATAAAACATACTATTATCATTATCAGATACAGAATATGATTAATATAAATATTTCTGAAAACTTTATTAAGCCCTTATTGAGGAAACAACGTGGTGGTATTGACGCAATTATTTATTTGTTTGATAAATTACGATGTTCTGTTACCTAAAAGCTAATATAAACCTCACAGTCAGTAAAAGGCCGATTTCGGAAAATATAGTTCTTATTTCTGTAAATTGCTCAATAATCTTATTCAGCTACGTATTAAAGTAACTTAGTCTAAATAATATAGGTTCTGGAGCATTTTTATTAATCAAAGTAAGGCAAAAGCACCCATAGGTAAAGATTTAATTACATAAGTAGATACTTGTTGTATTTTTTTGTGTTTAATCGCTAATAGTCGGTCCATACGTTGCCTTAAATATTGATGCGTTTTTAGGCTTTTACAGTTTATTAAATTAGACTTGTTTGTTATCTTTTATTATATTATTTAATTCAAAACAATACATAAATGTGCTAGGTACATAATTAAATTAACGTAGGTGCATATTTTAAGCTAAACTTTATTCCAAGGTAATTTTGACTTTGACTTAATGCAGTTGGGCAAGATGATGTCTTCACTCGTGAGATAGATAATGTGTCAGAGCTTTAATATTTATTAAACTTAAATATTTCATCATCATCATCAGCTCATTAAACGTTCCCACCGAGGGGCACGAGCCTACTTGTATTGGGTGACTAGGCTTAGTCGTCCACGCGGGCCTAGTGCGGGTTGGATGATTTCAAGCACAACCTTTGAATCTCGCAGGCGTGCGCAGGTTTCCTCACGTTTTTGGATTCACATAAAAAGTAACTTTAACTCAAATGTGTTTGATCAACATAATCGTGTTTCATTAATGACGAGCAGATGTAAGTCTCTCTTAGGGATAAGATCAGAAATGATTTAATCCGTAAGAGAACTAAAGTTACCGACATAGCCCGCCGGATCAGCAAGTTGAAGTGGCAGTGGGCTGGTCACGTATGTCGCAGAACCGATGGCCGTTGGAGCAGACGAGTTCTGGATTGGAGACCGCGTCTTGGCAAGCGTAGCGTAGGACGCCCTCCGGCCCGATGCTGCTAAAGGTCGCTGGTGGAAGCTGGATGAGAAAAGCGGAGGACCGGAATGTCTGGCGCAAAATGGGGGAGACCTTTGTCCAGCAGTGGACTGCAATAGGTTGAAGAGAGAGAGATGTAAGTACAACAAGTGTCATTTCACGGTGCTTCAATCGATCATTATTAGTGATACTAATAAACATGTGCTGGGTATATTCACAATAATTTGACACAAACTTCAATCAAGTTATTATTATACAATTCTGCCTCATGAAGAGAGTTTTCCCTTTTTGATGTCGTTAACTTTGCCTATGGTCTTAACATCTAATATTAGACCCGTCAACAACATAGTGTCTTTTCTATGCTAAGTGGGATATTTATTTTCTGTCCTTATACCAAATTTAAGGAATCTAATATAATTTACATTCTGGGCCCTTTTAAGAATGGCAGCTGGAGAATCAGTAAGAATAGGGAGATAAAGGAGTTAATCGCAAAGTCCCGAGACGCTTAAGGGGAAGCTTAAGACTAAATACTTCGTTGACTGAGGTAACTTGTGCAGATGGGTGAGGATTATTTCGCCAAGAAGGTGTATCTCGGGGTTCCGAGTGGACATGGTCCTGTCGGACGGCGTGACGGACGGACAGACGGATTTATGCCACGGAGGAACGCCCTAGAGGCAGATCTTCGAGAACTCCAAGTGGCAAACTGGCGATGACGGTGCTCCCTTGACGAAGAGAAGGCGTTCCCTTGAACCGGAGGCCAAGACTCACTTTATTGTTGCGCTAAAGTAGTACTAGTATGATTTACTGGCACTTGATATCTTCCATGAGAAGATAGCGAGTTTTCGCCATTCCGTTAGGCTTGAAAAATAATGTTTTTTTGTAGTATATTTTTAAATTCATGTTTTTCGTCTTTATATAAAGAAACAGATAATTGTCTTAATTTTTTTTAGCACCTGACTCCAATTTGTATTGAGCATTTAATATATTCCAATCCGCACTGGGCCCACGTGGACGACTAAGGCCTATACACCCTATACGGGTAGGCTCGTGCCCCTCGGTGGGGACCTTTAATGAGCTGTTGATGATGATGATTTAATATGTACAATGACTTTGGTAACTTTTAAAAGGCAAATGTGTTACTATATACGCGTATTACGTACCTATGAATTATTAGAAAGCTGTTTGTTTCCTTAATTAATAAATAAACATTTCGTTCTTTAAATATGTTTATTTGCATCAATTATTCAAATAAATAAGAGAGTTCGACGAAATGTAGGATGCCATACAATGTCGAGTTACTCACGCTTTTTATTATATTTATATGTGTTTTAACGTTTTCCTTACGCGTTCAGTAATCAGTGCAGGGCGATATAACTCTCAACTTATCAATATTACAATCTGACTTGAGTGGTTGTTTTTAATTTTAACCAATACAAATGTTGCAGTAGTCGAACAGCGGATGTAATAAGAGTGTAGCAAGCAATGTATGCAGCATGGTAGTTTGAAGAAATGGCTACAGTTTTTTTTCAAAGATTTTATTTTTTATTTTGAAAGCAAAATACTTTTAATATTTAATTTTGTCTTCAGTGATTATTTGAAAACTTCCACATCGAAGAGTTTTGTTACTTATTAATTTGTGACATATGTTTGTGATACATTTGAAAAAATAAAGCTGAATTACCAGAGTAGAATAACTGTTGCGGTTAGCTAATAAATCAAACATTTCAAAAGTCTTTGCACCGGCTACTTGACTGGTCTCTAGATTTGAACCGTAGGAATTTTCGGAACTTAACGGACTGACTAATGGATAGTTTATGCCACTAACGAGAGTGTGCGTATGTGACTAAATACTCTGTATAAGATTATCTTTTAATCGTAAATCATTTGACGAGGTACATAAAACTTTGCCAAATATCTGATTCCCCGTTTTTACCGCCACACGCATACATTCGACATATTATTTGGCAGTGATAGCTCGAGCATCTCAATTGCATTGTTTGAGTCAGTTGACATTTCAAAACTGATCTTCGGCAAAACCTCTTAGCAGTCCTGATCAAGTACACGATATACAATTAAAGGGTTGTTTATCACTGCCTTTTTAACTTGAAATTTTTCCGTTATAGTGCTATACGTTATTGGAAGTACATCAATGGATGTGTGTGTTAAAAAATATGTTTCTTCAAATTATGAATATTTTTATAACATGATATTCTTCCTTACTTTTGTGCCTAGTCTCGAGATATTTTTTGGTCACTCATTCCACGATCGATTATTATGTACCTAAACTTGGCTTACAGTCAACAAATAACAATATACAAATATACGGATATCTAGAATTAAACTATGTATATAGCTTATACGAGTAATTGCTATGTGTGACCATAAGTTCTCACCTCTTGGTGAGTATGATGTTAGCTTTATCTGTGTTTATGTCATCATCGCCAGATTTTACATGTCAACACAGAGGAACACAAGCCTAGCCGTACGTGGGTGTATAGGCCTTAGTCGTCCACGCGGGCCCAGTGCAAATTAGCCTACTTTACGTACAACCTGTCATAAACGTGCGCAGGATTCCTCACGATGTTTTAAATCTAAACTATATTTCTACTTAATTTTATATTAACTACTTAATTGATTAATAGATATATCTATTTTTGATTTATTACTTTAACCAAAAGTTGATTAAGACAGTGACGCGTTGAAGTCTTTTAAAAGTGATGTTTTTTCGAAATTTGTTAAATTAAAACAAACTAAAGTCCACTACAGGGCTTGAACTTTTATTGAATGAGGAATTAAAAAAATATATGAGTATAGTCCTTTCACGTTAAGCGGTCTTAAGATCCTCGGTGATATGGTCCATAATTTTCGGAAATACAGTTTACGGAATGCCCCTGTTTTTGTTTAGATTTCATATTTCAGGGCAGCCAATTTTATCTATATATCGTTACGTGAATGTCTGAAGACAACTTATATTTAAGTATTTTGAAAGATAGATATACAAACTCCATCAAAAACAAATAAAATTGAAGTACATAGGTAATTACAACTTTTCACAAAAGGAAATCTTAAGAAGACCAACATTTCAACAGTACATAGAAAAAATAATTTATGATCACATTATAAAAATGTAAGTCTATTTGTTTTGCAGGAATACGAAACAGCCAAAGCTCATCATTTGGTTTCAAACCGCTGGTATTCAGCGGATTCGGTTGGTTATCCAACCGAGGACTTTTGAGTTAGCCTTACCAATGCATTAAGCATCCACAAGTCGTAGATAAATCAACCAAGTAACGAAAAAAATATAAACTAAAGCCCCGGGCACAGTAAAGTGCGTTGCGTGTAATGTATTACCAAAACTTTTAAATTCACTTACAGGTGTTATACGTGTTGTATTTTTAAAAAATAAATGATAATCCAGCTCTCAGTCCAGTAGGAAATGTACCACCGTTGCTGACTGCTATCATAAAGATATTGTAATTATTCTAACGTTGACTGATGCAGCCTGGATGAGGACAGCATAAGACGGAAATGTATGGCACGAAAGGAAGTAAGCAAGCTTCGCATAACTTTTTACTGTCCACGCTTGGTCTAAGGGTTATCCTATTAGTTTGAGGCTAGATGGTGCCGCTGTGAATCAGCAGATATTTATTTTGACCTTCCACTAGGCTGGATGAGGATCAATCTTTTTAAGTATATTATATGCCATATATGTATATACCACTTAAACATTTGTACGTGTGACGTGATTAAATTTGGTTGTTGTGTGATGTATTAAATTAAGAATGTTTTCTTTTAAAATCAAACTTTTAGACTCAACGACAGTCACTTAAATTGAGTTAGAACGGGATAGCGCTTTATACGATAAATAGCGGCATCCTTTTCTAACTCTATTTAAGTAAACATAAATGCTTGAGTCTCGGTCCAGAATAAGGGCGTAAATCTATTGTCTGCCATTTTGTTCTTATTACTTTTCAAAATGGCGGTATCTCAGGCCTGTTTCCATTTCCTCAAGTGAAAACAGCTTTCTTATATCTAAGTAACACCCGATACACCTCCGCGATATCTTTTACATGCGTTTGTTGTATTTATAGTGTGAAACCAACGAGTAGGAGTTGTGTCATTGACCTTACAATATAGTTTACATATACGAGCACGTGTAAAAATATTATTAAAGTTTATTTATATTGAAGATCACCAACAAGATTTTCATTTTCACATGTTACAAATTCTTTGCTTTTACAAAACCGTTCTTAATGTAATCTCACTTATAGGTGATGACAAGTAAGTGCTTTAATAAGGTTGTTTTACCTAAAATTAAAACATTATAAAAATAAGATAATGAAACAAACTAACCAACAATACTCTGGTTTTTATTATTAGGATAAATATTTAATAAAACAAGTACATAAAGATGTGAATTGGAATAATGTCTCCAAATACAGTTTGACAAGCTTAATTCGTGTGTGTTCTATGTTACTTAAGGAGAACAAATAGAATACAAAGTAAATATATGTCAAAAGATGATACATACCACTGCAGTTCCAGATATCGTCTTGTGAAATAGGAGTGTGCACTTCTGTGTTTCGTGATGAGGGCACTGTAGCTAGTAAAATTGACGGGTATAAGAGACCTAATATCTGTTGTTGCTCTTAGTCAATGCCGCTCTGTTATGGTCAGGCGTATGACTTACCATCAGGCGAGCGTCTTGACCGTCATGTAAACTTCGTAAAGAAAAACAGTCTAAAATAAAAGTTCCCGATTGCATACTATACGGTTGGTAACCCTAAGAAGGTAAACTGTTTTTAACTCATACTTTTCACAAGAAATCATGAGTTATTAACCAAACGATTAAGAGTGACCTCTAAAGCTTCACTATTTCCGTCAGATTTCTACCTAGTCGTACCCATATGTATAAAAAAATACTCGTCCTTAACCTTAATATTCTCATACAATAAGTTTATAAACCTATTTAACTCTGTAATATATAAGTCAGACTGATCCCAACTCTATTATTATGCGCATTAATGTCACATACATACTTGCATACAAAACCTTCCAACAAAGTGGAATGCTTTCCCTTGCACGTAATAGTTACTATTCTTACGTCTAGGTCACATTATTGGTGCATCTAAAGGC
This sequence comes from Leucinodes orbonalis, assembly GCA_019425675.1. Lineage (NCBI taxonomy): Eukaryota > Metazoa > Arthropoda > Insecta > Lepidoptera > Crambidae > Leucinodes > Leucinodes orbonalis. Next base: position 19,384 of record PQWD01013241.1, read on the forward strand.
TATATGTATATAGTGTTACGTGAACGGAATAATAGTGAGTGATAGAAGCGCGTGCTTAGTGCTTTCTAGGAAAACTTAGTACTTTGAAGACTGACACAATGAAATATATTTGCCGTGCGGTGACGGCAGATTCTGGTACAATGTTCATTACCTCATGTCTTTCTGTTAAAATCAAAAATGTCTTTATTCAATTAAGGTCCATATAGAATACTTAAGAATATCAAAAGAACCACTGGTTTGGACTGTCTCGTTATCTACTGAGAAATATCCAGCAAGAAACTCAGTAGTAACTCTTTTCAAAAAACATTGTTTTATACAGCATTATATAATTTCTATCGAAAATAATTTATAATATATATATAAGGCAAATACAATGGTACAGTTAGAGGCTTAGGGTTCCTGCTGGGGATCGTCGGATGAGTTTGTTAGGCATTAGTATTGTCCTAATAATACTGTACCAAAAATAATACGTTATTCAATATAATGATACCAAATACGGTAATAATTTTGTATACATTTTTATTGCCCGTTTATTAATCATAGTAAACTTATCAATTATTAATTGTAAAATATAATTATTCGAACAATATATAAGATCCTGTAAAAGTACGATACGTTATAGTAAAAACATTACTTTTTTTTAAGCTTTAATTAACTCTCAGCATTCAAATCGAATTTACTCGTAAATCTACAAACTTACTGTGATAAAAATTAAACATAGATTTTAATATACATTTCGAAGGCCTATAGCCATATCTTGAATAAATAAATAAATATTACACATAATATTACTTCACCTTTTCTGGTACAAAAATTCTCACGTATCATTATAGTAATACTGTTTTAAGAGATGGCGGTTACCCCTCAGAATTCATAGTACACTGTATGATGTCTGTAATGCTTCAATATTCAGGCCCAAAAACTATTTCCTTCTCGAACAATCCAGTGTGATGTAGCAAGTAATAGACTTAATCTATTGTATGCGAACGTGTGCAGACTCATAGCTATAGTAGGAGAGAGTAGGGTCACTTGCGATGCGACGCTGAGCTTTGTTAGATGCATTTTTGCACAGCAAAATGGATGGAGTTGCCTTTTTTTAATTTTTAAAATAATACATTTGAAAGCATGTTGTATAGATGTCGACCATTATATAACAAACTCGAAAATAACTTTATTTTACGCTGTATTGTGCTAACGCTAACAGTAGCCACATTAATATAAATATTATAACTAATTCCGGGAGCGAAATTAAAAGGAATAATAAAATGAAAAAATAAAGATAAATTCTCATGGAATAGGGTTTTATTATTACACACAATATCACAAAAATATAAAGCATCGCAAATTAATAATACCCTTATATTGACTGTACATGCCAACTGTAAAAAAAATCGTCTTGCAGAACAAAATTTCTGGTTTTAAGGTCCTTTCAGTTGTCCGTATTTTTCTTTTGAGATGGGATTCCTTAAAAATTACAACAAGTAAATCGTAGTACCCTAAAATTAAATGTTAAGACGATAGATATTTGGTATCTTATACCCAGTTACTTCTCTAGCCATACTCGTAGTGTCCTCTTAATGAAACACTGAAGTGCATATCAATCTTATTTTACATTTTAAGATTCTAGAACTTACTACGACTCTACAAAAAATAACTAAGTAAGCCGACTCCACGGTGTTCGTTATTCGCAAAGTAGGTTAGCACAAGAAAGCGTCGGGCGAAGAGCTGCGAACTCACCTGCCTGGAGTAAGTACGTACTCTGAGTATCGCAAAGTATTAAGTACTCGTATTAATGATAATACTTTGAGCTCTGTTTGTCATAATCTTAGTACTTACTGAGTATTTTATTTACACTGCGCTGTGCGCCTTTTCAGTGTTGTTTATATTTTTATTTTATTGTTTTATCTTTTTAATAAAATAAATAAAAATCCACGGACATTCACAAAGCGCCATCTAGCCCCAAGTTAGCGTGAAGCCTGTATTATGGGTACTAAACAACGAATAAACATACTTATATACATTTTTTTTGTAAATACATACACATCATACATAGAAAACACCCAGACCATTACAAACAGACATGTTCATGCACTCATGTCCTTTAACGCATTTCTCGGACTTGGATCTTCCAAAGGTTCATTGGCGAAGGTGTCACTAGCCACCAGGAAAGCTCTATGCTCCATTACCCCTTATTCATAAAATAATGCCCCTCTTAATATAAATCAAACAGCAGTTTCAGGTACTTCGAAGAGCATAGGAAGACACAATAATATAGTGGTATTGGGACGTAACCTTTGAAGCAGGACCAATGCAGATTGGTGGGATAAACTACTTCCATCCTAAAATTGTAAATAGTGCCAACAACTTAACGTACCCTGCGAAGTACGGAAGGACTCATTTGAATAGTCATACTTTAAGATTAGATTAAGATACTCGTACTATCAAGTATTATGCCACTTTCTATTCTATTTTAGTCACAACAACGCTTCATCGCTATTTATACCGGTGATACAGGTACATTCGTGTAGAGAAGTGATTTATAAAGTCCATTAAACTGGCGCAAGCGAAACCTCTCATCTCACGCAAGTTCACAAACACAAAATAAATATAAAACAACGGCCACCAAAAGTAGGTGAATTTCACTATGAACGAGTTCCGACGAAATGAAAGCACCGCGAACTCTCTACAACGCGTCCGAATTTGGTGGACTACTAATTGTTTTGGGTTTGGAATGGATTCTGGTATTTTCGATTTGGCAAACCTATTGATAGACCTCGTATCGACTCTAAGGCTATATGTACCTTTGGGAACATTTATAGGTCTTAATCCCTGGATTAAAACAACTTAGCAGTTAAGTCAACCGACCACGTGTGAGCAGCTTTTGGCTGTCTATAATACAACTCTGAGCTTGTAAAAGGTATTACACAAACATCACAGACATTCATATCGCACCATCTAGCCCCAAGTTTTGTGTTGTGTTTTCCAATAAATGGTTTTATTCCTTTCTTGCAATTAAGGTTAGATACTGAATAACAGAATATAAACATACATGTATATTTTAAATACAAATAAATTATAAATAAATAGATTTGTTTGTATTGCACAAAAATCGAACCCCGAACTATTGCCGAAGTTTTAAAGGAATAAATGTAATGATTATAGCATCGCCATATATTTAAGAAAATTTTATTTTCGTGCGTAAATACTATGACATCCTTACAAAATATTGTGTGTGATTCACATAGTTTTAATCATTGATATGAATATACTATCTCAATGGTTTTGATACTAGCAATAAAATTTGCTGTTCCGGACTTGAGACTACACAAATTATGTAAATCATTTATGGGAAGATATTGTTTAAAGTTTTTAAATAAGGCACTGCAAAATATTGTAGAGTTGCTATTACATATGTCTAAAGCTAGAATAAAAAACACCTTTTAAAAAGGTTACTACACTATTGACGATATATATTACTATTATTTCAGTGTTTATAAAATATTTGTTTATAGAAGGACATACTCTTTAAATTTTCTGGTGATTTTAAATAGACAGGTCGAAACCACTGAAGCGCATTTTATGTATTTTTTTTATGTTCATAAGTGCGCTTTGTAAGCTTAATTTGATTAAATAGATTTTGATAGCTTTAACTTGGATCAATAGTTTAATTCTTATTGTACGCTATATTACATAATTTTCCATAATTTAGACTAGGTAAATTACTATAACTAGGGCCTCCTTCGTCATGTCAACAGCTATTAATTTGTATTTTTTCATTATTGTTAACACATTACAGTAGATACTGCATTCTAAAAATCAATAAAATGGGTTATTTTAACATGTATTTTGAACTCCTTTGGGCCAAGGTCTACGACCTTAGACGAGCGGTCATCTACACCTAACATATTTTGTTTAGTCATCTAATGTGAAATGACAAATAATAAAAACCAAAGGGCTGTTTTTCTTTAATGACGTATAATCATAGATATTTTTTTGTCTAACGCATTAACGCACATCTCACTACTGGACTAGGTCTTAATCTGGCTGGATGGCTGTGCTGTGCGGGTAGACCTGGGAGCCTATGGAAATCTCTTAAACCAGTATTACAATAATATTACTTAGCCTCTTCTGGTACAAAAATGCTGACGTATAGTAATACTTTAAAAGATGGTGGTTACCCCTCTGTTCCCTGCAGTGGATCGTTAGTTTTTATGGATGAAGTTGAGTCACTACTATCTATAACTCGTTTGCTAATCATGAAGATTTTAGCCAAATGCTTCGCTATCTTAGAGGACGCCTTAAGGTTAGCAGTAAGCTGTTATGGGCTGTTAAAGTAATGAAAAATGCTGGCTTCAGATCTCCATCATACACTTGGCAAGTTTATATAAAAAAATGCACAAATAAAATTTTCTTCCAAACGAGTGAAAGGTGAAAATCTAGTTCCCTGTCGCACGCCAAACGTTTTATTTCGTGACTTTTATCAAAAGTAACAGCTTGGGACGATGGTAAACAAGTTTTCACCAACACGAATCACTTTCCCGACATTCCGCATTTGTGTTTATTGATATTACTTTCAATAATATACTGCTATATAAATATATATATATATTTATATATATATTTTATTTATANTGACAAATAATAAAAACCAAGGGCTGTTTTTCTTTAATGACGTATAATTATTATTTTGTCTAACGCATTAACGCACATCTCACTACTGGACTAGGTCTTAATCTGCTGGATGGCTGTGCTGTGCGGGTAGACCTGGGAGCCTATGAAATCTCTTAAACCAGTATTACAATAATATTACTTAGCCTCTTCCGGTACAAAATGCTGACGTATAGTAATACTTTAAAAGATGGTGGTTACCCCTCTGTTCCCTGCAGTGGATCGTTAGTTTTATGGATGAAGTTGAGTCACTACTATATAACTCGTTTGCTAATCATGAAGATTTTAGCCAAATGCTTCGCTATCTTAGAGGCGCCTTAAGGTTAGCAGTAAGCTGTTATGGGCTGTTAAAGTAATGAAAATGCTGCTTCAGATCTCCATCATACACTTGGCAAGTTATATAAAAAATGCACAATAAAATTTTCTTCCAAACGAGTGAAAGGTGAAAATCTAGTTCCCTGTCGCACGCCAAACGTTTTATTTCGTGACTTTTATCAAAAGTAACAGCTTGGGACGATGGTAAACAAGTTTTCACCAACACGAATCACTTTCCCGACATTCCGCATTTGTGTTTATTGATATTACTTTCAATAATATACTGCTATATAAATATATATATATTATATTATTTATATTTCATTATCATTTCATATAAATGAAAAGTTCTGACTCTTGCAAAACCCTTTATTATTGTGGAGGAGGTTCTAAGTTCAGTAACTCTCAGGTACTCTTTGAGTAAAGGTGAAGATAATTTATAAATCTATACTTATATATAAAGCTGAAGAGTTTGTTTGTTGAACGCGCTATCTCAGGAACTACTGGTTCGATTTGAGAAATTCTTTCAGTGTTAGATAGCTTATATATCGAGGAAGGCTATAGGCTATATATCATCACGCTATATGCAATAGAAGCGGAGCAGTTATGAAAAATGTTTCAAAATCGGGGGTATTTTTTCATACTTGGAGCTTCCGCTGCGTACGCTGCGTAAACTATTAAAATTTCGCAAAAGTCATGTATAGAGTACTATTCCCCTTTTAAAGATCTACAAAAAAGTCCGCGACCTCATATGTCTATATTTTAAGGTTAGCTCCCTGTAACATATATTTTGCTATTTTTTTTCTAAAATAATGCATCATTTGCGAAGGTGTTTTCATAAATATAATAATAATCCTTATCTAAATAAATACTTTTAAACAAAATTGCCATTCACATCATTCAACTTAAATGAATATCTTATGAGATATAGTTTTAACTCACCTATATAAACGAAGTAGCGGGCTAAAGAGAGCGTTAGGCCAAAGTAACTATTCCCGCGGCGAAGTCGCTCGCAAAGCTAGTAATAAATATCCACCGACAATCCACAGCGCCAACTAGCCCCAAACTAAGCATTAGCCTATAAAATGGATACTTAACAACGGATAAACATACTTTTATACTTTTTTTTCATGGGTCGTCAATTGATACCATATGATATTATTTTAGGCACCGCTAGACATTGGTCTTTCTCATTTTGGGCCAGACATTCCGACTTTGTCTAGTCATCAGTTCATTGCTTTATTTTAAACTCTAGAACTCTTTCCTTCACCGTGAGAGCGTCGGATAAACTTATACTTCGAAAACTCGAAAAGAAATTTGCACGTGACGGGATTTGAACCAACACCCTCCAGATTGGAAGGCAAACAGTCCAAGTCAATGAGCCACCGACGCTAAAATATTATAAAGGGTTTTTGATTAAAAAGTATGCTAAAAATAATGCTTAATACGGGTATATCCCATATCAACACTGCGTATGCGAACTATGATCTATTTTATGAATGGCTAGATCCTATCTGAAGGGCCTTGGTGCGTTCTCCAAATCGTAATTGCAAGATCCGTATGCAAATACCGCGGCTCAACTTACTTTAGTTTCTGAGAAATCATAATACATTCAGCCGGTAACGGGGCAATTGACGTTTTCATATTCTGGGAGGTGTCACGAGGTCCTATTGGATTTTATTTATGATTACTGCAGATATAATATCTACTAATAGACAAGTCTGTACCCCAGTGATGAATTAGTATGATCAATTAATCTTTTCTTTGTTTAATTCTCCGGACATTAACTCGCCTCCTCACCTAGTCTAACACGCGTTTGAGGTTTTCCACGACTCCAGTCGCTGTTGGGTTATCACATTAATTGTCATTGAAAATAATATATACGTATTTATTTTAAGGCCTAGATGGCACGTTCTGTTGCTTTTGGTTTTGTGGATCGCTTCTGCGATATAAATACAATGTATACATTTAATACGAGTTTTTAAGAAATATTGTAAAACTTTTGTAAAATTAAAAAATATTATTAATATCTTAAGATGGTAGAAGTTAACATTCACCGATCCGCATTTTGTCCGTCTTAGGTAGCTATGGGGAGATTCAATGTTGTGTGCCTTGCAATCGTATTTTATGGGCTGTTTGATTGATATTTTTATATTAATAAACAAATAAATATCCTCAAACTAAGCGTTTAGCCTGTAACATGGGTACTAAACATCTGAGAAATATACTTATATACTTTTTTGTAATTACATACACATTGTACAAAGAAGCACTCAATAATTTCGCGTTCAGACCATGCTTTCACAGGATCGAATCGCACTAAGTTTATATGTTTACCTAAGAATTACGGACATCTGGGTGTGTTTAATTTATTTTTTCTATATCAGCTGTTAGAGTTAAGATACCTATTAGTGAGGCCGTATTGGGCAAAGCCAAGAAGTGAAATTATTGGATTTGTTACTGAATCTCTTTTCGCCACAAGTTGGAAAATGGGTGCCTACCACTTGTTGATCGCAAAATATTATATTTTTTATAAACAAAATGGAATTTATAAAAATCATCATCATCATTAGCTCACGTTGTCACTGAGGGGCACGAATCTAGTATGGAGTATATAGTCTTAGTCGTCCACACGGGTCCAGAGCGAATTGGCCGACTTCACGCACAACCTCATAATTTCTTCGTAAGCGTGCGCAGGTTTCCCCACAGTGTTTTCCATCACAGTAAGAGCATATAATTTCGGGAATTCGAAAAAACATTTCGTGGCGGGGTTAGAACCTGCACCCTCCAGATCGGAGGGCAGTCCATCTATTAGGCCCCCGACGCATTTTTATTTATAAAAATATTCATTCCATATAGCAACAGATATTGAGCAATCGTTTGTTACTGTCAACAAAGCCCTTCGATACACTCGGAATGTAATTGGCTATCTTTATTGTTAATGCATTTAAAACCGTACAATGTGTTGCCGCGGTTATAAATACTTACGACAAGTTTTTTTCCCCGGCGTCGCGCAAGGTGCAATACTTGGTCCTGTTTTATTGTTTTTGAATCCTATAACTCCTGGTTTCATTAATAATATACAGTTAATGTTTGTTGATTTATGACAGTTTTAGTGGGTTTGAACTAGAAAATTTTTAATAAAATGCAAACTAGATTGTAAAATTAAATCATTTTATAGAGATAGGCACAATGAAGATTTAATTGATATGGTAATGGATATTTAATTATTTAATATGATTCATTGGTAAAGACACGCAATGAACCGATTCTTTAATAAAGGGTTTTTGATTTAAGTGGTTTAAGGTTTAGGACAAACACTTTTTTTGATATTTCAATGTGATGTTGTCTTAAAGGTAACAATAAAGTGCAATAATGATCTACGGTGTCCTAGAATAAAAGGCATGTGCTGCCTTCCACATCTTATTTTTATAAATGAAATTGTAGGATTTGATTCAAAGTTACATTCTCCTCTAATTATTTTTCAGGCGATACTTTTGAAATGTACATTTATTTTGAACATGTTTTTAACTCCATATCCTACTATTACAGAAATGTAGCATGTAATTGTTTGATGACTTTATTGTTTTGAGTTCAAAAACCTAAGGTTTATCATATTACTAAAAATCACGGGTACAGCATTCTCATAAACTAAATTTTTCAATATATTTTTTTTTACTTCTATGTTACGTAGTTTAACTTTCAATATTTTATTCGCAGTTGATTGTGAATGTGCTCTATATCTGCTTCGAAGATTTAAGGTTCAGTCACCTTATCTATCAATAACTCTCCTGCGGTATTCGGGTGAAAATTTTGTGGGCTTATAAAAGGTTTATTCTTGCGAATGTAATTTTAAGCGAGTACTACAGGAAAACAACGTCCACTGCTGGACAATGACCTCCTTCAATGATTTTCTACACTATAAATAAGGTAATTATTTATAAATATTGAAGGCCTAGTTTTCAGACAGCTGTTTCCATGGAAAGATCCAGAACCACGAGAATTTCAACCTTACCATTCACTTCCATACTAACCTTAGATGATGTTTACGAGGCCCCAGAGCTGATGCAATTTTATCAAAAACATTGTCAGAACTATCCATGTGTTGAAATGTTGGTATGTTTATATTACTTTGAATGATGACATAGTTTTTATAAGTAGTTATGTAGTAAGTTCATAGAAATAAATCACTCTGAATTTGTTAACACATCTATATATATTTGTTCTTTGTTGTTTCAGGTGTTCTAAGGTAATTCGTTGATTATTTTTAAATACATATGAATTTCGAACACTTAACGCAAATGAAAAACCTAACACAAAATTGCAACAATTTTAAAAACTGAAGCATCAATATTATTATTACATTAAATGAATGTTTAAGAGGAATGATGATGATGAAAAGATGAAAGACATAGAATTATGATGTGATTGGATGAAATAATTAACTCTTACAGGTATTACAAATCAAAAACGGTTTAATATTTTATGGTTTTTTTATTATTTTTTCCTGTTTTAAATGCTTATTTGGCAACAATTATCTAGAGTATTCAACTAACAGTCTTATTATTTTACAAGAGTATAAAATCACTGCCAAATATAAAGAAATGCAATCGGGTACCAAAATGTCAAATAACATTTCCCCTAACGAGTAACATTAACAAAATTGGAAATACAGACACGTAAATCACTGATAGGAGACATTCCCAATATTCCATTTAAATTAATCTTCTCACCTAGTGTTAGTCAATAAATAATTCTTATACTAAGGTAACTTCAATAAATTAAATTGATAACTTCCGTAGTCTTAGAAACAGACTTATAAACAATCATATTAATGATCAGGCAGGCAGTTACAGTCTTTGGTTTCCTATATACAAAATTACAATTTAGTGAGAGAGATGTTAGTGCAAGCTTTTCGTTTCTTTCGGTTACATGATATTTCATTTCTGCTTAAGGATATTAACTTGTGGCGAACTGAGGAGCAACAACACGCTCCAAACATTTTTACTTTGATTTATAATGAAATAATGAACATTAAAAAGGGAATCAACAGTTTTCCGAAGGGGAAAATTAAAATTAAATTAAAGCAAAATAGTTTAATAAATCCCCGTGGGATCTAAAACCTTTGCCATTTTTTAAGGATAGTTTAAATTTAACTCAAATAATTTACCTAATAAACGTTCGTGGGGTCAAGGATCAACATTTTGAAAAACAGATCTAACGACACTTAACGCTAAAAGTCAATATTAATATACTCCCGTGGGGTCTAGCACAATCATTTTGAAGCACTGAGTTTTTCACGCACAAATCTTCAATAAACACCAGTTGGGTCGAGCACGAACATCTTGAAGATATTGATGGCGATGACAGCGTTGAATATCAGCGGAAATCGCCAAAATCAGTAGACACCAGTAGGGTCCAAAATGATCATTTTGAACACTTTGTCGAAACTCGTACAAATCTTCAGTCAGATGGCGGTTTTCAATAAACTCCAGTGGGGTCTAGTCCGAACATTTTGCAAAATTCCAAATAAAATTTTACTTTAAAGTAAAAATTTTTCAATTGTTATTTTCAAATTGCACTTGAACTTGTGTGTTTTCAGTAGATGCCGGTCGGATCCAGAACTTTGATATCCATGATGTGGTTGAGATTGAACTTGAGCAATCGATCTTATTTACGATATGAGCGAACGGCGCGCGCGAGCGATCTGAGGCGTGCGTTCAGTAAGAAGAGCGTCTTTCGACTGATGGTTGCGCGGCCACGTGCGTAGCATTTATATTGGCTCTAGAGCGCAGTCGCGTATTTTTTTTTGCGATTTGAATTTGGAAGCTTTCAGCCGGGTGGGCGTCCGCCCCCGCCCTTGCGTAGTTTTTTCGCACTTTTTTTGCATTTAAGATAAAAAATGCCATGCTGCCAGTAAACACATGCTCCACAGATAATAATCAGATCGAACAGTTTGTGGAGTTTTTATTCTAATAGATTAATTTTGAATGCTGGCTGTTAATTTTAGTTACAATAATTAATTTACTCACTTACCCTCCCATAGACCTTTCAGGTTAGGTCTTAGATAAAAATCAACCATTCGCTTAATTTTTACAATGGAATATGAAATGTATCCAAATTTATTAATATTTTATTAGATGATTAATAGAATGTTATGGATGATGTATCTCTTAAAGGATAAACATTTCTATATAATTTAATTTGGAATACTTAAATGAATTCCTATATACGAATTCCCGCTACTGCATTATACAAATTAGGTAATCGACAACATGATTTCAATATAATATAATTTCATTTAACCACGGATATTACTGCAGGAAAATGAATTTAATAATAATATATATTTTCCAGAGAATTTAAATGAAATGAGATCAATATAATATGTAAGAATATGTTTAATTATAAAAGATTGTTATAAAATATAAATAAAAATAACACAACTTTTTCAAATTTCTAACATACAACCTTTGCGAGCAACGGTTTGCGGATTAATGAAGACAAACCCTAAGAATGCTTGGGGGCTTTCAATCTTTAATAAATTGCATATAAGTACTTACAGTAATTAATAACAGTGTCAGACAAAAAACATTTATCACACGTTGAACTTGCGGCTGACTTGCTAGAGTTTTGATGGCACAGATCAAACGAAGAAAGTGGAAATGAAATATTTCCGTGTAATGGCAACATTAATTAATCTAATTAAAAAATAATCGCAAACGGGTAATGGTAAACAATTTGTCGCGACTGATCTTTATTTGGCTAGACAATTTCGTGACTTTGCGGTCAATGCGCTTTAAAGCTAAGCTACATATATTTTAGAAAATTATATCTATTGAAAATTTAATCATTACCACATGTTAGGAGTATAAGAAATGTTTTTTATAATTATATTAATTTATTGCGCATGTTGGTTAACAATGGTCTTATAAAATATTAGTACAGGTTCCTCAACAAGGCCCTGTCAGGGCATTGCAACATTTGTTAGGTATTTAAAACTAAGGCTACAGTTTTAGAGCGCCGTATACGTTTAACATTAAATATAATTATATTTATTAAGCATAAAAATATAAGTGTTTATTTAAATAATTTCTATTGAGTAAACGATAACATTTCTAAGTAGCTAGGTAAGTTACATACTGAATGGCATGTTATACTGAATTTTATACTGAATGGAAACGCAATCTTTAATAAATTTACAAGTACAAATAGCTGTCTCGCAGTATAAGATATAGTCCCACAGTAAAACGGAGCGCGAAACTTAGGCGTCGTGAGATGCGCGCTGCGGGTTACTACATTACTATTTTTTCTTTAACAAAAAGTGTTTTCTAAAATAAAAGTAGCCAATGTTTTTCTTATTACATCAGATCCCTACCAAAAATCCCTCCTCCCATCCTAATCAGTCCAGCCATTTCAGAGATTTTTATAATATATTTATAAGTATAGATGTATAGATGAAACATCCATTCCTGACAATTTTATTATTAAATAAGACACACCAATTTAAAATACTACTATTTTAAATTGGTGTTGAAGATGGACTATCAAAACAAACTCAATCAAATACTGTAATTAAATTATCATCATTTCTATATTAGTAATTTAATATTTTAATTATGTAATAGTAAACGGGGTTCGCTCACCTGGTGTAAAGTGATATGTCTGACCATGACCGACAGTGTTGGTGGAAATTAACTGTTATTAATTTCACTGTCTTCAGCCAGAATTGGATTACAAATACATTAAAATTCGGGACCATTCTGAAAAAACCTCGGAAAAAACGGCACCTTTTAACAAGATTCCCCGATCGTACGGAAACATTGCAAACTAAAATATCCAGAACAAAAGTTACCTAAAAAGGTCCAATATCTATTCCGACCCAGTTCCATTTCCAAGATCTTTAATGCGATGACTCTAATCCCTCACAGCGAACCGCCCAGAACAAAACCGCCGTCGCTCCTGTGATTTTAAAACAATGCAGCACAGTGGCTAATTTATGACAAATGTTCCAGAAAATCAATACAATTTACCGACCACTGGACGGATTAAATGGGGGATTAAAACGCCACAATGGGCAACTTTGCCGTGATCGGTTTTCAGCATTGTTCACTTGTAAAGGGTTTGGGCGGCATGCGGGTGGCAATAAATGACTTTGCATCTTTGTCGACTAGTTGGGACCTGAGAATTCTTGATGGCCAGCGACATGTTTTTTTGTTACATTTTTCTTTTGTTTTCAAACTTTTCGTTTATAAAGTTGCAATTATTTATATAAAAGTATATCTAGTGTGTTACACGGGTAATTTTAAAATGGATTTACCTACGTGGGATGTTGGTAGACTTATTTTACTTTTTGACCTTTAATAAGACTTTAATTTTTATTATTTCCACTATCCTAAGGTTTTCACTTTGATGCGTGAAAACGTCTTAATTATTGCTATTACTTTGGCTAACTGAATTTAGGTCCTGATAATAGCTAATCAAGTTTATAAAGGTGCATTTGTAATAAATATATAATAAAAAATCTATAGGAAACCGATATACGGACTAACCCTTGCCAAGTATCCAGAAACAATCAGTTAAATCTGGATGTTTCTATGAATCATTGCTATTAAAAACCAACCAAACGATGTAACCGCTCAACCAATCATCTACGTTTGAGGTACTTAAAACTGTCGCGCCGTGTGTGACCGCAAGATTGGGTGCCAAATGTCAATATAACTATTTGACTATATCTAGACTATCATTATTGTTAGGCGCCTTAAGCGATACCAGAAATGTATATTTGAATCATCATCATCATCAGCTTTTTAAATACCGAGGGGCACGAGCCTACTCGTATAGGGTGATTAGGCCTTAGTCGTCCACGCGGGCCAAGTGCGGATTGGACGACTTCACACACAACTTTCGAATCTCTTCGCAGGTGTGCATGAAGGTTTCCTCACGATGTTTTCCTTCACCGTAAGAGCGTCGGATAACGTACATATATTTTCGAAAATTCGAAAACACATGAATATCTGAATGTGACTTAGAAAAGGTTTCTGTACCCTTTGACCGCCGCTGACGGTTTTTATGATATAATGTACAGAACGGTCAAAACGCACACCTGATGTTAAGTGATACGAATGACCATGACAGAGCGGCATTGAAAGAGACCAACAACTGATAGACAGTTATTATTCTCCGTCAACGCCGTACTGCGCCCGACTTAAAGACACAGATGTTAGGTCTCTTATACCCGGTAATTTCACTAGCTACGGTGTCCTCATACCGAAACACAAAAGTGCATAACACTCCTGTTTCACGGGACATCTGGCACTGCAGTGGTACCTACCTAGACAACTCAGTATCGAGTCTACCACCTAGTAAATATCCATCAAATAGATTTTCTATTGTGCCTGGAACCCTGGCAACTCAAAGGTTAAGGGTTGGCAGCGCAATAGTTGCTCCTCAGTTACGAGTGTCCATGGGTGGCGCCATCAGGGAACTGTTTGTTTTTCTGCCTACCTATAAAATAGAAACATATAAAAACGGCTGCGTTATGTTTCGTCTAATTTAAACTAGCTGTGCCCCGAGGTATTACCTGCGGCAGTGGGATATAACCTACAATCGCGTCGTTAAAGCGCGCAGCTCACACGACGCAAGGTTCAATAAAACTTTATTCGTCTGTTGTAAAAAGTATTTTCTAAAATTAAAGCACCTGTGTTTTTTACTAAGTAATCAGCTACCTGCCAAAAAAAGTCCCGTCCAAATTAATCCAGCCGTTTCAGAAATAGCCCGAAACAAATAGACTGACAATAATTATAAATAAAAAATTGGTGAAAAAAAACAACAATGTTTATTTCAATATTACAAACGGAGACTACTTTTATTTAGGTAGATAGATTACACATCGCATAGTTCCAAACTAGCGTTATCTTACGAGTAACATGACCAGAAATGTATTAAGTTTTTTCAAGTCATCGTGCATTATACCGCAAGGCGTCCAAGCCAGTAACAAACAGTTAATATACCTATCAATTTTCCTTACTTCATACCAGTACTTTGAGTCAGCATGCTTACGAGACTTCACTAGATTTTATAATATTAACTTTAGTAAGAACACGTTTTCCTCCGCAATTAATTACTATAAATTAGTGGTATTAATTGTAATTAAATAAACGTTATAAGAGCTACATGGTGGTCGACTCTAAATGTACAACTTAAGCCTTTATCTTGTCTTGGTTTAGTAACATTGTTGAAAATTTAAGCTAAGAACATTTTCGGCCAATCACGATTTCAATCGCCTTGACTTTTGCCACCAGTGACTTAGCAGTGTTTTTTTATCAACATCAACTCATTATATGTCCCTACCGAGGTGTACGAGCGTACCCTTAAAGGTGTATAGGCCTTAGTCGTCCACGCGGGCTCAGTGCGGAATAGCCGACTGCACGCACACGCTTTGAATCACTTCGTAGGCGTGCGCAGGTTTCCTAACAATATTTTCCTTCGCCGTATGAGCGTTGGACAAACGTTCATATAATTTCATAAATTTGATAAGAAATTAGTACGTGGCATTTGGCAGGTCCACCCTCCATATGCCACCAACGACGACCTGGTTTTGGGACCTATTAAGTCGAAGTGTTTCGCTATAATCACTACGATTGAAGATTGCTATAGGTACTTATTAAAAAGTGGTGCACTGAGAGAGCGTTACCTTTTCTCTGCTGAATGTTTTGACTATAAGCCGCTTCTTACGGCACTCGTGGGAAGAGCACAGTTGTACTCAAGTATGCCGTCAACACACTGCACGTAATTATCACGATTTTATATCAATAGTGAGCGTCGTTGGCTCAATGGTGTGGACTATTGCTCGCCTACCGGGAAGGCTGAGGTTCAAATCCCGCCACGTACCAATATGTTTTCGAAATTTCGAAATTATATGTACGTAATCTGACCCTCTTACGGTGAAGGTAAACATCGTGAGGAAACCTGCGGAGGAGGACGCCTGCGATGAAATTCAAAGGTTGTGCGTGAAGTCGGCCAAACCGCGTGGACGACTAAGGCCTAAACATCCACTACGGGTAGGCTCGTGCCCCTCGGTGGGGACGTTTAAAGAGCTGATGATGATCAATCAAATCAAACAAGAACACATTCCATTAACCGTCATCCATAACCTTTTTTCGTGATTCAACCGGCGAATTGTTCTTCCGGTTTTTAATAGAGCTGCTAAGTTGCATTTGTTTGATAAGCATACGGTCCACGTTATTAATCGTAAGCTGGTTTCATTGATTACTACCTATAGACATTATTGAATCCACATTTAATACTGGCGCCGGCAAACCAAATTCGAATAAACAATTGTTTCTAGTACAAACGATTTAATATCTTATTACAGATTGAAAGTGATCGCATTTCGTTTGTCAAGTTAATCACTTGAATGAGCAATGTACATAAAATAATAATTTGCCAGAGAAAATAAGACCTTATTGATAAGTAAGTGGATATTGGAAATGGGAAATCACAAAAATGTATGTCGCCACTTTACTATTTCCGATTGGCGTCTGTCGTCTTTACAATTGTTGTCTTGGTCATTAGTGCATTTCCATATGCAAGTAATACACATTTGTTAATGGTTCGCACAATAACGATGTTAGGTAAAGAAGAGTATTAAATTGCATCATACTCAATCAATATAGAGTTGTGTTAGCTTAACGATTTTAATAAAGATATCGTTACTTCACTGTTCGGCTTTATACTTATTTATTTGAAATTACTCTATTTTTATGGAGTTCAGTTGTTGCGCTTTTGAAATCAAGAAATAGGGAAAATACATTTCATAATTTATTTATGTAAAACAAATTTTTACATCAATAAATTTCCTTTAATTATTACAATAGTCATAGGCTCTGTTAACCAAAGCTAATGGTAATTATAAACCGAAATGATAACAAAAAATGAAAGAGTATAACTTTTTTCTTGCATTTCATAATTGCACTATAAATGTAATGTTTAAAAAACTTTAATTATTGTACCTTCTAATATCATTGACAACCCTATTTTCAAAACGCTGACGACTGTTCAACGACTCACGTACGCATAACGCCTAACTATGACAAAAAGTGCATGCGTTATGTATATACATAGGTATGCAATAACTTTGATATCTCACGTTCATATTGATGACCTCAATAGATTTTATGAACATTTAATTACTACATCGTCTTATGTAAAAATATTTTTTATTTTTTTGATTAAAATACATTTACGATAGTTCTCAATGATTAAAATACAAGAACATTTACGATGCGACAAAACATTCATGGCATACCTCAATAAATACAGCATTATAATCCCAATATCACTCAAAAACCAGATCGACCCTCGTAAAAAATACGCCAGCAGGTAAAGGTTAAATTACGTAAGGCCAATAAACGCATTGCGAATGTTAACATAGTGCTCGCTCATTGTTCCTGTAATGTTTCACTTGGCCGTTTATGACCCAGCTATAAAGAAACCATTAAAGGTACTTTTTTATTGTTTAACAAATTGTGCAAATGTTCGAAGGTCATTCAATAGCTGTGGCACTTTTTTAAACTTTTTAAAAAACAATTTTATTTGCGTTCTTTTTTAAAAGAGTTTTATTGCATCTTTGTTGTGCCGACTTTTGTGCAAAATTGCGATTTGTTTATGCTTTTTACGATTAGAAAGTTTAGCCTGTTGTTGTTGTTTATGGGTGACTTGGTTAACTTTTTTATTTTATTGTACTTATATTAATTTAAACAAAGACAATGTGCAAAATATTGTTTCAATGCTTTTGTGGTAGCTTTATGATTTTTTAAGGATCCTATGTTATATACAAGTTTAAAAATTGTTTGAAGGGCATATTATTTGTTTTTCACGCAAAAAGAGTTGCATACCTTTTTATGTTCACTCATGATCTTTATTTATCATATTTTTTAATGATTGTAGTATTAGTTTTAAGTTTCATTTTAATTAATTTAATTATCCTTAATATTGGAATGAAATTCTTTTAACAAATGAAAACATTATACTATATCTTATAAACGTTTACTATTATCGAGTCGAGGTTTCAAAAGTTTTTAAAGCACCATAATTACAACCAAAGCCGTTACCTCCACTTCGTATTTAACTCCTTATTTCTTTAAAGCGGCCATATAAAATATCTACCACCGGTATAAAAAATTGGCCACCTAACCGTTCGTCTTTCTCCATTGATTTATGATTTTATATGGCCAACCCTTTCTTTGACTAGAATAGAGCCCCGTTAACTTTAAGAGAAACAATGCATTTATGTCAATGGTTCCTCCATCTTCAGAGGCCTTAGCCAATCACATCTACACGAGATGCATTCTACCGAATAACAAAATGTTGTTGGCTACTTGCCAACACCTTGTGGCTGAACACACTATTTATATCTACCTAAAAACTCGTAAAGGTATAGGCTAGGTACTGATTCGTCTAGAAGGACCTACCCGGACGCGGGCCCATTGCGTATTGGCGGACTTCACGCTCAACCTTTGAATCTCTTCGCATGCGTGCACAGATTACCTCACGATGTTTTTCTTCACAGTAAGAGCGGCGGATATACGTTTCATTATGTTACACAGTGTACAGGACGGTCAGGACACTCACCTAATGGTCAGTGATATGCCTGACCATGATAGAGACCAATAAACAGTTATTATTCTCCACAACGCCGCACTGCGCGTAACACCCGAGACGACAAATGTTAGATCCCTCATATCCGGTAATTTTACTATCCACAGTGCCCTCATCTCGAAACACAGAAGACTAAAATAAATACTTCTATTTCACGGGACGTTATCTTGCACTGCGATGGTACCTATCTAGACGACTCAGTACCGAGACATCCGTCTAGTAAACGTACCTACGTATAATTTCGAAAATTCAAAAAGACGTTGGTACGTTGAGGGATTAGGACCAGTGCCCTCCAGATGGGAAGGCATCAGTCCACACCAATGAGACACCATCGGTCGTCGTCAATAGTACCTATTGATCAAAAATTATGGGTTTCACGTCTACTTTCATTATGCGTACTGCAAATGAATGGAATGACCTGCCTACGTCTATGTTTCCGGCCACATACAACCCCGTGGCATTCAAAAACGAGTGAATAGGCTTTTTCTGGGCAAGCTCACTCCATCTTAGAGCACGTCTCTTCCACTAGGGTAGTCTGTCCTCAAGAGCAGGCCTATCATGAATAAAAAAAATACTGCGGTGGTGATCAAAATGGCCGTGCCTATACTAATTCCGTTATTGCCCAGTCATTAATCTAAACATATAAATAAAATTGGAGTGTCTCTTTGTAATATTGAAACAACACTTTTTTCTTTGTGCATATGAATATATACATGGTACATACGCCAAAAAAATGTTTTGTCTATCTGTCTGTTCCGGGTAATCTCTGAAACGGCTGGATGGATTTGGACGGGACTTTTTTGGCAGGAAGCTGAGGCCTTCGGTCAGCAGTGGACATTTTAGGCGGTAATGATGATGATTATGGTTTTGAATTAACGTTAAAAGTTCATATAATATCTAGGTAGTAATTAAAATCAGAAGCCAGCAACTTTTCCTACGTAGAGTCACAGTCAACATGGTAGATCTGCCTAGTTGATGTAACGATGATATTTCGTAGACTCATTCATCTTAGTATATAAGCTGTCAAATGCAATTTTGAATAATCGATAAGAAATTTTTCATTAAATATTTATATTTTCTGTTGTCAACCGAATTTACGTTATTGGTTTCATTAAACATCGATTTGAATAAAAGAAAGCATTATAAAAGTTTCAAAGAAAAACTTACCATAACACAACCACACAGAGTTGATTTATAAGCGTCACATTATTCGTAAAAAAGTTCCAGACAGCTGCATAATACTGAGACAGTTTATAAATAAGATTAAATTATTAAATACTACTAAATTGTTTATTCGGCCATAAATTACAATCAATAGACTTTTCATGGTATGATTTGAACCGAACGACCAGTTCGCTTACTTGATGGCAAGTGTCATGCTTGGATATAACAGAAACAGTACTGAAGGAAAACAATAACTACAGTTAGACTGTTAACATTTTCCATCAAAACTGCCTGTCAACCAACACGGCAGATATTAAGTCACTTACACACTTTTATTATTTTGGTAACAGCCTACTTATGGGAAAGAAGTAGGTTACACAACACATCTATTTCACAGGACGATATCTGGCCCTTTGGTGAACACCACAGATTTCCCAATACAGGAGATGGGGCAAGCCGCGTTTAAAGTGCGACAACTGTAAGCTCAACGAGCATACACTGGCTACCAGTTTACGCTCTGTGAGACGATTCAAGACGCACGAATATTAGAAGAAATTACCGTTATTTTTCAAAATGCCATCCTGTGCAATTGTAACATGCCATCATCGCAATGAATCAGTAAATTTACCAAGAAATATAATAACTTTTCACAGGTAAGAACCGAAAAGAAATTGCGACACTGCGACTGCCTATAAACTTGGCGGCTTGTCCAGTCTAATGTATATTCTGATGTCTGTGGTGAACACCTACCGACGACTTAGTAGCGAAACTAATACATATTAAACAAACACATACGTACCTAAAATAGAACTTATTTTTTTATGCCATACTGTGATCGGGACGGTAAGTTGACTCACCAGATGGTTAGTGACACGTCTGACCGTGACAGAGCAGGATTGGAGAAAAACAGTTACTATATAAAGTGACTATTTCTCGACAACCTGTCTGCATCCATCAACCGAGACAACAGTTGATGGGTCTCATATACCCGATAGTTTCACTAACTACAGAGCCTCATCCCAAAACATCATAGTGTATAATACTTCTATTGTACGGAATGATAACTAGCACACGGTCATATCTAACTAAACAACTCAGTATCAAGTCTTCCACCTCATAAATAATGTCAGATTGATTAAATTCTGACATTTGCAAATGGTTGTTGGTGAATCAAGAGACATATATGAGCACATTGAGAGAGAGAGAGGGAAACGAATGTATTTTTTTAGTCCTTGATATCTTCAGGAGGGATATTCCATCTCAGAAATTTAATAATGAATATTCTATAGTAAAACTGAAATATATTCAGCGTATTATACAGTCAAAGTTCATAGAAATTAAAGAAGGAAAACATGTTAACAATTAATTTAATTGGGAATATTTCAAACTCAGATAATGGTTGGCAACCGGCCGATAAGTAACTTAGAAAACCCCAGGCAAAATTAAATTCAAATGATGCTAAATTAATTAATTGAAAATCACAAAAGCATACATTAATATTTTTGTAGTTAACGACACATATGCAAAATCTTATTACCGGTCTTTGTGATATTTTATTTACCTTTTTTATATATTTGTTAGGTCTAAGTACGTAAATATCGAAGCGTATTCGTATATTTATTGGTAGGAGATAATATATTTTTTAGCAATATTTATCTTTAACAATAATTAAATTTCAACTGTCACAGTTTTTGTCTCCAGTTTTGTCAAATAACCCAATCCTTCGATTTTTTTCCACGACTTCAACGCTTCTTTCTTTTCAAGCTAACCCGTTGTACTGCTGGACTAAGGTTTCCCTCATTTTTCACCTGATATCCATTCCTTCACTCCAGGACTCGTCTGTTCTAACGTGTAGGTACTATTTTCTCCAGGTTAAGCGCCATCTGCGCCATTTACCCGGTGAAACTGTGAAGGCCATCAGGGAAAACCAGCAAAGATCCTTTCGAAAAAACGTCTGTCTCTGCAGAACTTATCTGTACGTGTACTGTACTGTTGAATTACACGTAAATGTAAAAAAAAACACAAAAGGCGATTTCAAATCGCAAACTTTACTCAACTCAACTACCGTGTGGTATTTATCGGCACCATTGATAGGATTTAAATATTTTTGTTTTATCTAAATTCGCATAAAATGCTACCGCATTCGTATCACAATACGTTTTCCGTTGAAATAGTTCGTTGGGAAACTCATTACCGATTTTAATCCCGGCTTAAGTTTGCTACAAAGGACAGACGGTGAAACGAAAGGCACACTAAGTTTCGCAAGGACATTATTATAGGATTAAAATTAAGAAATAAGGACTTTTTAGTGTAAATAGTATACCTGGGTATTGTTTTCAATTATAATTTATTGTTCGGTTGATAAACTTTCAAGGTTTTCGGTGCAGACAGAAGTTTTGCTAAGCCTATTTTGTGCACTTTTGTCTTATAGAAAGTTATGGTATTTTAAGAAATGCAAAGCTTGTCATTAAATTCTAAATTATATCTGGATTTTAGATTTTAGGTCAGTTTTCAAATCTATGATGAACTGATTTCTATATATTTTTATTACGGTCCATAAAACGCAAATATTTCAAATGTTAATATACTGCTGGTTCTGATTTAATAGATTTAATAAATTTAATAAATAATCGAACCAGCCTATAATATCAAATTATTTGGCACAGGCCTGGCTATAAAGAGATTGGGCTACAACCCGTGGATGTTAACGATTACCATACAAGGATAATAAAACGTGTGTCAAGCACTCAAATAATATAATTTTCCGTCACCTATGCGATGACAGATAGTTGCCTCACTTGTGCGATTGTCTGGCGGACACCGCTATTACAATAATAGGTTGTAAAATCCATTTACACATTATGACTAACAATAAAAAACACAAAGGTCTAAGTCTATTTGCCTAAAAACCCGACTTATTGCACTCTACGTTAGTAGGGATTACTTGTCACGTATTATGTAACAAACATAAATGACTAGCTGATCTCAAGGGCTACATTGAATAATACTTAATTTGGGGAATTATTGATAAATCAATTAATCCAACTGCTTCATTATGCAACTTACAATTCGTTAATAAATCTAGTTATTACTAACAATTGTTTGTGAAAAAATGTAAATTGCCACATTAGTTTGCCATGTACGACGAGTTAGTCATCAGTCAAAGGGTTTGAATAATGAAAATAATGATTTAAATTACCTAATGACTTAATACCTATTAAATATCTTGTATATACAAATAAAGAATAATTGTACTCAAAACTTTGCAAATTTCAAGTCACCAAATTTATTGTTTTATATGGTTCATGTTTTCTAAATTTAACTCTTACTTTTGACAACTAAGTTAACTGGTGCCTGTTCTTGCTAAATGTTAAGTTACTAAGCCACCTTATTCGGTGCCCCGAGTAGGTAAGATGATGATCATTTTTCTAGTTTGCACAACCTATTTTTAGTCTAAGAATCACTGGGGAAGTAAAAACGAGAGTCTTCACATAAATTCAGCTTGACTGTCTGCTTTAAACTCTTTTAGTAAAAAAATGTGTGAAATAATTCTTTTTCTTCCAAACTAACCGTCAATTCGAATTGTTAACTGCAAAATGGTTTTACAACGTTACTTTTTAAATGTTTTAACAACAGTTTCCCGTCAATAAAACACTGCAATTCGTGTGTTGCGCTAAAAATTGCAATTTGTATGATTTTTATGGCTAGAAAGTACACAGGGCTCGACTTTCTAATTTTCTTGGAAACTTGTTTTGTGATCTCTGACGAAAAGATTAGTTAACACGTGAATGCCATTTGTTAAAGTAAAGAAATCATCGTTAGTGCCATTTCAATATAATAAATAAAATAAATATCCACTGACATTTACACAGCGCCATCTAGCCCCAAGTTAAGCGTCCAGCCTGTATCATGGGCACTAAACAACGGATAAACATACTTATATATATATTTTTTGTAAATACATACATTTTATACATAGGAAACACCCAAAACACCAAATATAAAAGGTCCATCGTGTGCAATGTATTACTTACCCTTTATCTCGAAGCACCGCATCAGAATTAGCACGATATATTTTTAATATCGAAAATGCTCATCCACATACATAGCAAACTAATTTATATATGTATATTTTTTTGTAAAGATTACATGGTAAGTTACACTAAGACGTCATGTCAAGTTAATCCATATTTTATTTAAATTTCGTCTATTCAACCCATCCCGACTGTACTAAACGTTTCTAAATATATTTCACAGAAGTACAACGTGAGTAAACAAATTAAAATAAATGTAAATTTTTATGCAAATACTATAAAATATGAATAGCAAACATCTGAATATTCATAGGTACCTAAAAACGCCCTTTGTCGGCGATACTTTATGAAAATGCAATTTTTATTGCGGTAACCCGGGTACGGTCCTAAAGCACCTGAGACTTGTTTTTTAAGAATGTCTTTTATGATTAAAAAACACAACAGTAAAGAGATGTAAAACGTTTATTGGTTGAGGACTTATGAAACACATTATGTGCATTTAACTCAATCTCAGTTCTTTTCAGATCCATGCTGTTCATAAGATTAAGACAACCGACATCTCTTTTTAAGGCTGAGAGCCATCTGCGCTCGCCACTTGTCCGGTAAAGCTGTAAAGGCCATCTGCGGCCAACAGCAGTAGTCAGTTCGAAAAAAAACCGACATCTCATTTATTTTATATTATCTACATAATTTATTTAATCTACATTCCGATTCCAAATAATTTTGTAATTGACATTGTACAACATTTTATTTGAATTGTGTTACGTTACTATTGAATTTATTTCAATTTTTTGTTACAATTGTTTAATTTGACATGTTAGTATTTATTGTTAAACTACTTTATTTGACATAATTTTTATTAATTTTATATAACTTTGACATTCTGTCATGTCGTTTATGTATTCTGATTATCAACTAGCTGCAGCATGCTGACATTTTGTTGCAAACTGTGAGTCACTATGCAGTCGTTAAATAAATTAATAATTTTGTCCCACTATAAAACTAATGCTTTTAGTATAGCTGCGTTTCAGTGGCATAGCTGCGTCAGTCTGGCAGTGAAATCTCTGGTACATGAATATGTTCACTTCAGAAGGTACTCAGCGAACTTTTTTCTTTTTAGGATTGGAACACTAAATTTTTCGGCATTTTGACGTATCATGGTTATCTATATACACCTATGTGTATAAATATGCATCGTGCTGTTTGAATGATAGCAAACATTTTTCATTAAAAAAATCAGAAACAGTTTTTTTATTATAAATAAATTGATCTTTCATTATTTTTGTGTTGTTGTTTATGTCTCAATTTCCTTAGATAACATATTTATTGCGATTTTCCTTAGTTTGCTTAAGGTAGTGAATAAGTTTATCTTGTCTGGCTAATCCGCACCCAATGTCATAAGCTTGTTCGAGGGTGTACATGTACGAGTAAATTATTAAGAAAGTAAGTAATACAATACGCCAAAAGAATAATTTACATTGTGGAATTAAACTCATTTTGAACTAGTAATTTTAAATTGTAAATCCGGCCAGATACCCAAATGAGATACAAATTATTTTGTGAAAAAAAAAACAGTTATATTCAAAAACTTTCAAAGTGAAGCAAAGGAATCGAGCGGATACGGCTATTTAAAATTATAATCGATGTTGTATTCACATTAAAAAAACATAGGATTGAAATCAATGTCACGGTCATCACTTGAATAAATGGAGAAATATAAGTTTTTATTTAATAGGTCAAATTAACATTGTCAGAATTCATAGAGATGTACTCGTTTTTTCAATCATTAAGTGGAATTACTGTGCATTACAATAGTAATTTAAAAGTAACAGTTAAGTAATTACATCACCAGCAGACAAGTATTGAAGTGGAGACCGCGTTTTGGCAAATGTAGCGTAAGACTCCCTATGGACTGACGGCTGCAAAGGGTCGCTGGTGGAGGCTGGATGAGAGAAGCGGATGATCGGAATATCTGGCGCAGAATGAGGTAACCTATGTCCAGCAGTGGACTGCGGTAAGTTGAAGAGAGAAAGAGTCATTATTAAGGAATATCGATTTATGTTTTCCATGTAACTAAATATATATTTTTACAAGATATTTAGTGAAACGTCTAAAATTCATGTCTATCAGCCTCTTTTACGTATCTACATAGCCACAAAACGTGATCGAATCTCTTGGTTAGCACTCACGTGATCCCAGCTGCGTCTAGCGCGTTCACCTTTTCAGTTAAGACTATTGGGCGACGCCATTTTGAAAAAATACTCTTATTAATAACTGCTTAAGTATTCAAAAAGATAAAACAAATAATTCATAGATCGTCTTATATAGGTAATTTAGTACTAACATGTTTTGTCAGCAATGGCGTGTACAACTTTAATATAAAAACAGTCAATCAACGTTGAGCAAGCGGATTTTATTTTGGAAAAATCAATGGGGTAGATTTCACCACTGCTTAATATTTAGTGAGTTTGTTGTAAATAGACTAAGCTTTTTCAATGTTAATAGATTCCAAACCAATTGTTATTTTGTTGGAAATATAAGGATTGCTTGAAACGAGTTCAAATTAATTTGCAAGAATACGAGCTGATTATTAAAAAAGTCAATATAATATATATAAAAACGAAGTTACCTGTAAGTACATCTATAACAAAATTAATATACGAAGGCTTTCGTCTGAAGGAATTAGCAAAGTAAACAGGTAGTCTTGAGGGAATGAAATATTTTTTCTGAATTCATACGAACAAGTTAAAAGTAAATAACGATTTACAAATTAAAATTACGGCGTTTTCTGGTAACTTTTGTTATTGCAAGAAGGGAATCTATTTTCATAGTAACATTATATTATTTTGCTGTTTGACAGGATGCATACTGCACAGCGTAGAAGTAAAAGCATTTAAAAAAAACATACGACTAAAAAAAGAGAAAGAAAGAAATGGCGCTTACTGTCAAAAAAACAAAATCGCGCATTGATTTTAACCATTCAATTCGAATTTTTGTTTTGTTCATGAAAATTTTTGCAATTCGACTTCAGTATGACGTAATAAACTTATAAAAATGTAACAGTGTGTTTAATCCGCCAGCTTTCATTCATGTGAAATATATGTATGAGCTTCAACGTATATTTAGGTAGCATGAATGAAATACAAATCTGAAACTTGTAAATTATGGTTATCCAAAATCGAATGTTACGAAAATAACTTTGTTCTATATGGTTCTACTGTTAACATCTCCTAAAACGTTACATAAAAATAGAGAATGAATTTTCACACAACGTGAATATAACAATCGGATTTGGTGCCAGAAATTTATAATGTAGGTAAATGTATTTAAAAATCATCGCATAGTTATTGTTTATATTTAGAGCGTAAAATTATTCATTTAAATTTTGACCTGAAAGCTTAATAGAATGAGTATGAAATTAAAAGCACGAGCACACTACTGTCATTATGACATGTAGAGAGCAACTTGAATATGAATGAAAATTCTGCGGACACTTTTTGAGTGAGTTTAAGCATCTAGTTACTTTATTGTATATGTAAGTGACCGGGACGGTCCGCTCGCTCACCTGGTGATTAGTGATACGCCAGACCATACAGAAGCAGTGTTGAAGGAAATTGATAACACTGCCCTGCGCCCATCAACCGAGACGGCAGATGTCAGGTCTCCCATACCCGGCAAAACACTCCTATTTTCCGAGATATCAGACACTGCTGTGGTACCTACCTAGGCGACTTTCCTTAATAGTAACTGATAAAACTGCATTTTTCTCTAGAGAAATATTTTTTTAAAACTTTTCTACCTGAACATGAACTGTTACATGTACGTAAAGCGTTAGAATCATAAAACTAGTGGTCTAAACAGTCTCTAACCGCTGTCCCGTTATCAACCCTTTCTCTGAAGATTTACAACTAACCCTTCTAACGAATTACGGCATAGATATTCTAAAACGTAATTACATATTCATAGGACAATTCGGTTTGTCTCGCTACCGACGAACTCTTTTGTCTATGACGTCCTTTCACAGCTTTGTTTATGAATTTAACATTTTTGCGTCCCGTTTGTATATCGGTTGTTTGTTATACATTGTGGAAATGTGCTTCTGTTGTCTTTTGTTACACATTTATGAGATACAAAGCCATTTTAAGGTTTGCAAAGTTGACCAAAATGTATCATAGATTATGGTAGAAAATATGACAACTGACATATTTAATCTGTACTTTAATAACGTAGATACTTAGTACGAAATACACATATATTTATATATATTAAATACGAAATTAAGAGTTTCTATAAATATATGGAGACAAAAAAGCTATATGATAATGCAAACCGTTTATTTAAAATAATATTGTCACAGTTATTGACAAAAAAGAGTTGGTTGTCGTCAGTTAAAGTGCCAAAAGGGTAATGTTACGACCAAAATGTCCCTTAAAACTAACAAGCGCTTTATTCACGGTCCAAAATGCATTTTCTATCCTAAATTAAACACAGAAGGTTCAATATTGCATCGGAAAACCAATCATTATTTAAATGCAACGTCATCCATGAGACTTTCGTGTTAAAAGAAAAAAAAATTGCCTACGTACCGTTTTACAAACGTTCCCGTTTATAGTTTTGACTAATTTACGACAGTGCGGGCCCACTGTGCCAACGGGACTCAAACAAATACCGCTATTGAACAGTGGTCCGCTAAATGGACGCGTTGAAAAAAAACTATTGACGATTTTTTCGTAAAACAAACGCACTTTTGAATATTTTATTGCGTGAAATTTAACAGTGGTCGTTTCCGAAAATTTCTATAGAATTGAATATCATTTATCTTTATTTAAAGTAGCTGGGAATATGGATTTGTGACAACACCGTCAAATATTGTTCTATAGGCTTCTTTAAGTTTCTCTTATACAACAGGTTGATATGTGTCATCATTTCAACTGACTTAGAAAATATAATTACGATCAAATTTTATGACACGCAATTTTTTTACTCGACTGCCGAAGAAGGTATATGTTTTTCAAACGTATGTATGTAGATTTCTATGTTCCCTGCTGCAGCCTAAACGGATTGACGAATTTTGACATATGACATGTCATTAGAATTGTATCCATAGCGCGAGTGTCACTGGGTGCATTAAAAGTATAAAGATTCAAATAGCGGATTTAAACGTCATTTTATAAAAAAAAGTTTTTCCAAACCCATCGAGTGGAGTATTCTAGAATAGGTCTTTCAAAATTAGTATGAGCGTATGAAAACCGTTTTGAGATACAACGCTTTGTATAGTATAGTATACGCAGTGTAATTATCGCCATAGTCCAAGTGATCTTTAAATCTCTTCGCAAGCGTGCGCAGGCTTACTCACGATGTTTTTCTTCACCGTAAGAGCGTCGGATACGTACATGTATATACTTCGAAAATTCGAGAACACATTGTGTACGTGGCTGGATTTCAACCTGCGCCCTCCCGATCGGAAAGCGGTCCACACCATTGAGCCCCCGGCGCTCGTACATATTTACTTCTTTACCCGTTACTCATTGTCATGTAATAAAAATGGGCATTTCCTTACTTCACCATCACCACATAACGAAAACGACTGACCCCAGAAAACTGATGAAAATTGCTAAAATATTTATGAATGTATGGTTTTCGACCAAGAACGCTGCCATTTGGGCTTGTATACATTTAAAATACTAATTTTAAAATACAGCGAGTTCGCTTGACCCCTCCGCATGAAATTTTCATATGAATCTTGTAAATATATAACATAGCAAAGATTTAAGGGGAATAGTTAGCTTTAGACTAGACTTTTTAGTTAAAACGTGATATAGAGAAAATCCAGTACTAATTTAGTGGAGTTAACTTTTGGACAAAGTCAAACTCAAGATCTCTCTCTTCAACCTATCGCAGTCCACTGCTGGACATAGGTCTCCCCCATTTTGCGCCAGATATCTCGGTCCTCCAATTTCCTCATCCAGCCTCCACCAGCGACCTTTCGCAAGTAGTCGATCAAGATATTTTTATTCAATTTAAATGTCACAGATTCTTTTGAATTGTCAGTAGTCACTATACATGTTTTTTTTTAAATATACCTACGAAGGCCTACAGCCAAACGTCTAAAGGCAGAAACTCCTTGCGCTGGTTTAAGTTAGACGTGGTTTAACAGATGATTGTGATTAATAAACGGGTAAGGGAGAGCCTACCCGTAAAGAGTGTATTGTATAGGCCTTAGCCAACCACGCAGGCCCAGTTCGGATTGTCCGACTTCAGGCACAAACTTTAAACCTCTTTGTAGGTGTGCGCAGGATTTTTCACGATGTGTGCATTCACTGTAACCGCGTCCGATTAACGTTTACGTAATTATTGGTGAAAAATACTTGAGGTGTTTTCATAGATTTTCAGTATTTAAAGTGTTTTTTTTATTGTAGACCTGTAAATAAATAAAAACGTGATACCTATAAAAAGCGTTTTTAGGAGAAACCACCTTGGTTTAACAGTCCATGAAGGCCCTCTACTGGACTTAGATGGAATGATGATCTGGTTAAGCTGGTAGCAGATGGGTGTCAACTGCAAGGAATCGGTCCGCGTGGAAATCATTAGAGTTGGCCTTCGTTTAGCGGTGGACATTTTATTCTGTAATGATGTTGATAGTATAATGAATTGTTTAACGGTGTTACCAATTAAAATGTGCCATAAACCAGAAAGAATGAGTGCAAAATAACCATTGGGACACAATAACTAACTAATGAATATTATTTTAATAAACTTACAATATAAAAACACTATTACATTAACAACAATCTAAAAACTAAAGACAATAATTAAAAGAACTCCCTTTAGGTACAGTTCCGAAGACACTGGCAGCGTTATCCCTTTGAATCGCTAAATTAATTCTTTGACCGAGGTGGCTGCCAGATCTCCGGTCTCCAGTGATATCGACTAATCGTTTGGAATTTTCTTTAAAAAGCCTAATAGCGCTAGGGCCCCACGGACCAAGGGTCTCGACACTGAATGGGACAGTCATATTCAGAGCCTAGACCCCTGTATTTGCACGCTTTGGCTTTTAAAATGCGCTTATAACTAACTTATTAGCGCATTTTAAAATAACGGAATAGATGCCCTGTTCTCTGCTGATATTTTTACATAAGCTGTCTCTTATGGCAGCCGCGGGAAAAGTATGGGCGCATTCAATTATGTATATTTTAATCTGCCGTCTTTACACGTTTTGTGAATAGCTTGTTTATTAATGTTACAAGGTGTACAGGACAGTCAGGATGACCACCGGCATTGAATGAGACGAACATCCGAAAGACAATTATTATTTTCCGTCAACGCCGCACAGTACCCTCATCCCGAAACACAGAAGTGAAAAATACTACTATTTCGGGACGATATTTGGCACTGCGGTGGTACCTACCTCGACGACTCAGTACCGAGTCTACCGCCTAGTATACCTAGACGTAAAGAAAGAAAGAAAAATTATTATTTACCTTTTACAAAAAATAAAAACAATAGAAAAAAATACATTATATTAAGCACAATGTCCAGCAGTGGACTGCGTTAGGTTGAATAGTAGTAGTACTTATTTCTTGAAAATAAAAACATTTGAAAAAGTCAAAGGGTTCCGCCCACAGACATCCGAATATACAATTAGACTGGACAAGCCGCCAAGTTTATAGGCAGTCCCAGTGTCGCAACTTCTTTTCGGTTCTTACCTGTGAAAAGTTATTATATTTCTTGGTAAATTTATTGATTCCTTGCGATGATGGCATGTTACAATTGCACAGGATGGCATTTTGGGAAAAAACCGTAATTTCTTCTAATATTCGTGCGTCTTGACTCGTCTCACAGAGCGTAAACTGGCAGCCAGTGTATGCTCGTTGAGCTTACATTTGTCACACTTAAAAACGCGGCTTGCCCTATCTCCTGTATTGGGAAATCTGTGGTTCCGCCTCAGCTTAAGTTATTGCGACGCTATAAAATGCGTCACAAAAGCGCTGATATTCTGACGGAACCGTACGCTATAGTTGTATTACTTATTATGTTATAAATATTAGATTTTGAAATTTCGACACTAACATTAAGTTAAACGCAAATTCTAACACGATAAGTTTTCATATACAAATATACGAAGTCGTTATAACTTTAGAAATACTTAAATTAATAACGTCAATTCAAATTGCTATGAATTCAAAACAGAGAAAGCCTATTTAGAATATGTCCTTGTTAACTAACGTCCTGACACTACTTCAGTTATTGTATCAATGCTCCTGTTATACTCGCTAGTGTTGTACAGAATCGATTTAAAATGTATCATAACAAATCGATTCTTCGATTCCAAATCTGTGAAATTGTTATTTTAAGCAGCTTATTAGGATTTCAGACTCTTGATTCCTGTTTGGTAAATTAAAGCCTAGCGCTCTTCCTTGTGACGGCAAAGTGAAAAACATTGTGAGTTTGAACAGTTTGGTTTCCAAACCGTCGGTCTCAGCAAGTATGTTATGTTCTATGTTAATGGCTTGGTTTCCGCTCTTAGTCCTTAAAGTGGACCATTGTCGTGAGATATAGCAGCATGTTGGTCACTCCAACAAGCCCACCTCCCTCCGTCCCGATTACTTATGGTGTAAAAAAACAAATTAAACTGAATGGTCACGGCTGTTCGGGCTTTAATTCATTCCGTTTAGCGTCTAGATCAACATACGCTGATCCTCAAAAACGTAAACATGGCTCCGAACAAGCAAGCGCCATGATGTATGTTATTACGACCATAAGGTTTGGTATGGTTTGACGACCCATTTGGTGTAATGGTTGAGACAACGCCTATAACACCAAGGGTTCCGGGTTCGATCCCCGGGCAGTACAGTTGTGTGCATGAATATGTCTGAAGTGGGTGGGGGTTTTCTATGTTTAATTTATATTACAAAAAAAAGTATGTTTATCAGTTGTTTAGAACCCTAACTTCGCTTAAAATGGGGCTAGATGGCGCTGTGTGAATGTCAGTGGATATTTATTTATTTTTGTTCTTCTGTAGTAGTAAGAATACATACGGAACCTACACATAATATTGTGTTAAAAATGGCAGCACTATGCATGTTACCCCTGCCTCTTTTGCTTACGAGCAAAACATATATTATATTATTCAGTTTGGATCCATATTAGCAATGGAAAGCGTTATTCACGACGCATGATATTATGGGAGGGTTCAATAAACGGTCATATTGATTTAATAGAAGTAAATTATATAGCAGCCGAATCTGAAATCGTATTGCATCACAGGATGTTAGGCTATTGCGTAGATAGAATCTGGTAGTGGGATTTCTTTTATCTGTATATTTTTTCAAACATGACTTTTTTGTGTATATTTTTTAAGTTCATTACCGTTTGGGATGACGTTCAAATCGTCGTATCCTTCTTTCG
Source organism: Leucinodes orbonalis (assembly GCA_019425675.1). NCBI lineage: Eukaryota > Metazoa > Arthropoda > Insecta > Lepidoptera > Crambidae > Leucinodes > Leucinodes orbonalis. Next base: position 52,635 of record PQWD01013241.1, read on the forward strand.
TATACTGATGGCGCAAACAAATCATATTTCAGTTCCTCAAAATTACAGATTCACAGAAGATTGACTTCTCTAGATGGTAGACTCGGTACTGAATCGTCTAGTACCAGATATCGTACCGTAAGATAGGAGTATTCTGTAAAATAGGAGTATTCTGTAAAATAGGAGTATTCTGTAAAATAGGAGTATTCTGTAAAATAGGCGTCAAAAAAAAACCGATGTCCACCGATATCCTCCTATGTCTAGCAGTGGACTGCGATAGGTTGAAGAGAGAGAGATAGCTGGTTGATGGCAGAGAACATTTGGTTATTTATGTGCAAGTTAAACAAGTTTTCACAAAGAAAAACATAATTAGTTCGGTTGGTTAGAACAGTCTTCCGGTTAGTAAATGGATACGGATTCGAATCCCGTCTGACGCAAGAATTCCTTGGGGATTTGTATTCATTATGACTTTTGTACTATTTTTTTTTACATTATTTGGTTACTTGTGTGCATAAATGAAACAATAAAGGCAATAAACTATTTTTAATAAAAGACAATTAAAAATAATGGGTTTTACTAGGTGGTAGACTCGATACTGAGTCGTCTAGGTAGGTACCACCGCAGTGCCAGATATCATCCCGTGAAACAGGAGTGTTATGCACTTTTGTGTTTCGGGATGAGGGCACTGTAGCTAGTGAAATTACCGGGTATAGGAGACCTAAAATCTATTGTCTCGGGTGATGGGCGCAGTGCGACGTTGATGGAGGATAATAACTGTCTATCAGTTGTTGGTCTCCTTTAGTGCCGCTCTGTCATGGTCTGGCATATTACTTACCATCAGGTGAGCGTCCAGACCGTCCTGTACACTTATAACATTAAAAAATCATATTTATCGTAAATTTGTTCGACAAGATATTTTTTTTATATAGTAAGTGCCCTAAAATTAAAATATCTGCATAAATTTAACTCGTAGACTTTGACTTTTAATTGAGCCTATCCGATTGATAGACACATTTGCCTTTAACTCACCATTAATCTACATAAATAGCCCGCTTCTGTTACTAAATGTGCTGTGAATGACTTTAAGTCACAATATCCAGTTGTTCCACTGTCTACGTACGCCGTACATATAGGTAATTAATAAAAATGTTTAAAATAGAAATACCAACACAGATAACTTATGCAGAAACTCCCTAATATAGAACTAGGTACGTGTGGCAGTTTAGTTCCAAAAATTATAATTAAGATTATGATATTAATCACATGTAACATATACATCATACTATTCAACGGTATTTTGTTTCAGACCATGTAAGGAAAGTGGAAATTTCAAAAGGGTGACATAGACCTTATAAGGTTTGTTATCATAATATTCATATATGGAAATATTTTCAAAATTAATCATATATGTACATGTAAGGCGTCAACATTATATTATAATTAACTACTTTTCAGGCTTGATGACGCAGTTTCAGTGGTTACAACACTTCCTTATACGCCAAAAGTTATGGGTAGATCCACGTACAGGAAAACCGGTATTTGCGGTAATTTAATAAAAGATTGTTTCATGGGACTTCATGTTTAGGGCCTTGAATAAAATAATACATCTCATATCCATCAAATTAATTCAAAATTAAAATCCACACAAGTATATAAATACAAAGCTATCCTTCTGACTCAGTTATAAATGTTTCTGGTGATTCGAAATAACTTGGGTCAAATACACTGCCCTGAGAAACACTGCATGTTAATTTTTGTATTGTTTCCCTATAAAAGCAATGAGAGTCTTGAAATAAATCAAATATATTGTAAGCTTCTACAGATACGTTGTAAACATAGTTAACAAAGGAATTAATCACGACACAAACCAAAATTTTTTCTAGATATTTGCTATAATATGCCCCCTATTGACCCCTAGCTGTCTCCCTCACACTTAGTTGGTTGGTCGCATGAGAATACGAGAGACAATTAAAAATTCCGTCACGTAATATTATGTCACTGCTGAAATATAAAGATTGTCATTAACGATGTGTCTGCGCATCTTAGAGTACAAGTTTTATTATGACATGTAGTTAAAACCATAGTATTTTTAAATAAAAAAATCCAGACTTTTAGTAAAATTCAATAAAATAATAATGTGTTTTATTACACTATATTCGTAGCTGTATATCAATTTAAAATATTCTCACATTTGATTTGATCAACCTATCGCAGTCCACTGCTGGACATAGGCCTCCCCCATTTTGCGCCAGATATCCCGGTCCTCCGCTTTTCTCATCCAGCCTCCTCCAGCGACCTTTCGCAACTCGTCGGTCCTTTGATACTTAAATAAATTTTTTTTTAATTTTAGATATCTAAATCATAATAATATACTACTTTTATATGATAAACAATTTATAATATAATTACTAGTTTAGGGCATAAATTTTCATTTTATCGTTTTAGGTTGTTAAGCTTTTTCATCTTCCAAATGCCCTTATTCCACAGATTTCAGGAAATATTTGTTTTTTTTTTCTGAAACATAGGTATCATATTTGTACAAGTATTATACCTTTCAAAAGTATCGCAAATATTTAACTTTAACTTAATATTTTATTGGTATGCATCCTATGTTTGGTTTGGTCTTAAGTTAGTTTAAACTTTATTTGTTAATTTGATGCGACGAATAAAACATTTTCTTGCAAAATTTCATTGTCTGATTTAACAATTCGACCGCTGCATAATAGCTAGCCAAAACTACAGTGCGGCAGTTCGATGACCTATGCAATCTCGGATTGATGAGGAAAATAATTAGACAGCTTACTACACGCCCTATAATTAGGTGAAAGACCTATGTTTTGCTTTAAATAAACTCTTGTTCAAGAATTGAGGTCTTATTTTTATTTTTTTTTGTAACAGAATAGACTAACAAAGTGAAAAGGGTGAATGCACCTAGTCTTCACGCGGGTTGGTGACCGCAAATTTGGTAGTACACTGGCTCTAAAACTGTGCTACTGCATAAAGTTTTGGTGTTTTCACTTCAAACACGCAAAAGTCAACTTGTTACTTAAGATGGAAGTGTTTTTAGTTTACTCATATTAATACATATATTTGAAACAAAACAGGTTATAAATCCTGAAACGTGATGTGCATTCTATAAAGGGTAATCGGCATTTGTAGCAATAAAATTGATACATTACTTATTGTAAAATAAATTATGGAGCCAGTAATTGATTACGTTTATAAGACCCATTTGTTCTGCGGTTGAGAGCTCGGCTGCAACACCAAGGGTTCCGGGTTCGATCCCCGGGCAGTACAAACATTTGTGTGCATGAACATGTCTGTTTGTAATGGTCTGGGTGTTTTCTATGTATAATATGTATGTATTTATAAAAAAAAAATGTATATTTATCCGTTGTTTAGTACCCATAATACAGGCTTCACGCTTAACTTGGGACTAGATGGCGCTGTGTGAATGTCAATGGATATATTTTTTTTATATTATTAGAGAGTGAGGTGTGTAAAAAAATATTTCCAAGGAAACAAGGAAAAGCCTTGATTTGCTCGGTTTTCTATAAGATCACAAATATCGATGCGCTAGTTAATGGATGGCTTTAGTCGCGCAGCACGCCTTATGTCAAGCTATGCCCTACGCCGAGGTTAGAGTCCCACTCTGGAGCGCCCTAGGGCTCCTTTTTTATACTTTTCTTTACTTTGACATTACTCATTTGACATTTTATGGCAGTGGAACTAACTTGACTAGTTTGCAAAACACGCTATCTCCTGAGTCATTTATTGTCTTGTATGAGAGATTGTCCGTCGCATGCTACTATTCCGATGCGCTCGAGCAGCGCGAAAAGGGAAATAGGTGAAGAGTCTATGACCGAAGGGGTCGCCAACATTTTACAACTATCAATGATTTTGATAAAAGTTTTTCTTTATCAAATGTCAGATGTTGGACAGCGGAGTTAACTGAGAAATGTTTCTTTGTATGCGATGAGACTTTCGTTAGAGTAGTTTTTTCTTTAGAATAACTTAGGCCCGATGTGGTTAAGCATTGTTTCTTATATTTATGACGTCTTGTTGTTATCTAGTATTATGAGTATGTATCAGCTAGTGATTTTGACATTGCCAGTTTATTGGATAGTTTATTATTTATTTTATTTTATTCGGAACACCAACAGCACTAATACAGTTTGTTGAATTACACGTTACCACAATTGAAGTACAAGTTATCTCTAAGCTATTTATAGGTATTCGCAAATTATTTCTAAATAGCACATACGTTAAGATAACTATGACCAGCCAGTGAGAAAATCTAAAAATTAAAATGAAGATTTCAAAACTACATTTCAAAAAATTCTGAAGGAAATGTTTTAGCCACATTTGCAGGTAGGTTTATGTATGTAGTTATCTTATTATTATTATTTTATGTTATAGGGCGAACGAGCCAGAGAGTCACCTGATGGAAAGTTATCATCTCCATCAATGAACAACGGAGACACCAGAAGTGTCACCAGTGCGTTGATTGCCTTTTAGGAAGGAATACGCTCTTTTCTTGAACGTTCCAATGTCATATTTTCCAGGGAATATATATTATACACATAAATCAACAATATCTTGAATAGCCATCAGGTTTTCATCAAAATGTTAAATATTGTTCAATTTTCACGATTTAATTCAGTTAATAAAGGAAATCTGAACACTATGTAATAGTAGTTTGCAAGTGTACTTAGATTCATACAAATATTTAAGGCATGCGCTCAGTACGAGTGAGGTCAAGGCACTGCCCGTGGTTTTCCACAGCATAGAGAAGGTTGCGAACATCTGATGCGATTTCCGATCGGATCACATGTCCGGGGGTCATTAACACTGGAGATTTCGTACACGACCGGACCCAAGGAATGCAGTCTTATCTACGCACGCGTAGAGTTTAAATTGGCTCGATCAGGTGATATTCAACTTTCTGGCGTCACGAAAGCTGCCCACCTATACGAATTGTAAATAGTTTTTATCATAGATTTTCTTTGTGTACGTCGATACTTTCCATATAGTGGTTTTCTCTTTGTAAAATGGTAACGCATTGTCTCTTATAACGTCTTGTTATCGAGTATAGTTCGAGTAAGTATGAGTAACTTGTGATCTCGACATCGGTAGTACCTCCGACTCATGTAACGGTTTGGTACTTTCCTAAAAAATATTAAGGCTTAACCCAAGCATTTAACAAAATTATTCATGCTCATATTGTGTCAACTCATTTTTTGTGGCATAAGGTGGCGAAAGGGACGACCAGCCAAATTGCATTGCCCTCTTCCTGAAACACAGAAGTGCACAAGACTTGCCGTGTTCACCTATCTAATCGACTCAGTATCGTGCCAATACAACAATCTCCGTTAGTTGGTAAGCAAATAAGAGACTAATTGGCTAATTGAGCGAATGGCAACGTACCAATGAGTTTTCGAATTTTCGAAATTATGTGTACGTTATCCAACTCTCTTACGGAGAAGGAAAACATCGTGAGAGAACCTGCTCACGTATGCGAAGAGATTCAAAGGTTGTGCGTGAAGTCGTCTAACCCGCATTGGGCTTGCGTAGACGACTAACGTGCCCCTCGGTGGTGACATTTAATGAGTCGATTGCGATCTCATTATACACCGAAATTCTTGTAAGTAGAGGTTCTAATTCCTAATAACTCATTTTAAACTTGGTTCAGCTTAAATTTAATTGAGTTTTCCATACGATCCTGAAAACTACTCGTCCAGTTTGACCGATTACAGCACAAGTCCTTGGAATACGCACATTACGTTTCCGACAACAAAGTTGTTGTTTACAATCAATTGCGAAAGCGCAATGTTTACGTCGAAAGTTACGAAACCGCGTGATACGACACGTAAGCCGTGACTCACAAACCTTGTTTCCCCGTCATGAATGAAATACCGAAATGCTGATGCAAAAAATCTTTCATAAGATCATTTGCATCGGGCCGCTAAAGAGAAACATTCAGCGGAATGCGACATATGATATTGAAGTGAATCATGTTCTAAGACACGGTCACAAATCAGGATGTGAACTAATAGTTTGGTGGCCTTGGTGTGTTGCAGAAAGAGTAAAATATTTCGACGACTCATTTTAATGTAATGGTTGAGAAGCAAACATAGGACTAATAAAACAGACATGTTGATCATCATCACCTCATAAACGTCGCCTCCGAGGGGCACGAGCCTACCCGTAATAATCACCCTTTACGGGTAGGCTCGCGCCCCTCGGCCTAAGTCGTCCACGCCAACTGCACGCACAACCCTTGAAACTCTTCTTACGCATGCGTGTGTGCATTTTGAAAATTCACAAATATATTTGATACGTTCCGGGATTAGAACATGCACCCTCTTCATCTCAACCATAACACCAAATAGTTCGTCAAATAATAACTGGAATATAATAATAACTTGAAATTTCACTTTACGCACACGTAACAATAACAAGGATTTACCGTTGAAAAATGTTCAACATAAAATATGTATATTTCAACTAAGATATAAGGAAAACAAGTGTTAGTATTACAAGTAACTTCTAGGCTTGTTTACTGTAAAAGCAATTGCGAAAGCGTGGTGTGATTCTGATTAGTAAATGTTGGCGTCGGGGTTGCGAAACCGCGTATCGGTGACTCATGGTTACTTAAAAAACACAGAGGGGTAGGAAGAATGACGTAAAATGTTCAGATGATTACTTTGTATGGTATTAGCAAAAAATAAATATACATAATAATAAATAAATATCCTTTGGCATTCACACAACGCCATCTAGCCCCATGTTAGGCGTGAAGCCTGTATTATGGGTACTAAATAACTGATAAACTAAACATACTTGTATTATTTTTTTATGCTTAAAAGCAGATAAACTCATTATTAGAACTCAGCTGCGCAATCAATTACTGATTTAGTGGTATTGCTTCTTAACCCTTTGGACGTGAGGAATCCAGATAAAATAGAAAAATCTATTGTTTCTGACGCCAGGTTGGGTTTCATTGTCATTCAAGGATAATATAGGGGATTTAGACTACGACTCTTCCCAAGGGTTTTTTATGAGATAGTGGGCAAACCAGCAGACGGCTCATCTGATGGTAAATGTCGCCGTCGCCCATGTACATTTGCAATACCAGAGGGCACTGAAATGCGTTGCCGGCCTTTCGTTTAATAATACAATTTTAATGTAGAAAAAGTTACAATACATATGTTGTATTTATATTTTGTGAACATACATAGAAACACCCACACGAATACATGACACATTCTCATGCACGCAAATGTTTGTACTGCACGGGTATCGAACCCGGAATCCTAAGTGCAATAGTCGACTTCTTAGTACGCCATGCACGGGTATCAAGCCGAAAACTTTTGCTATAGATTCTTCCCCACCATTACGCTACATCGATCGACGAAACCTATGATTTTTTCCTACTACTAATGGCATCTCCCCTAAGGTCGAGGTTACCTCTTATCTCTATATTAAGGCTATTATAATTCAATCAGTATAATTTTAATTAATGGCCGAGCATTCACTTTCGCTGCACGCCGCTTACTTTCTACATAGGTTGACCACTTTGCTCTTACGTCGACAAGGAACACGTACTATGGTGGTTTTGTAAAAGTATTGTGTAGACTGACATTGACTTGTCGATGGTTAAAGACAATCTAAAAATATATAACTGAAAAGTGGCTGAGAGACTGAATAACTGACTGACATAGTGATCCATCAACGCACAGCCCAAACCTCTGGGCTGAATTTTGGCAAGCAATAAGAAGGTATGACGTAAGCATCCGCTAAGAAACGGTTTTGATTAAATATATTCCCAAGGGGATTCGGGGATGAAAGTTTGTCTTAAACTTTGTCAATTTTATAACGAGCAAACTGAGACTTTGCATGCACCCCTAAGAAAGGATTTTGATAAAATTCACCCCTAACTCGATAAAAAAGGGGATTTAAAATAATACAAGCGAAGCCGTGGGCAAAACTTAGTATGTAATAAAGTCGAAAAGAGTTTCTAGCCGGCTCTTCCCAAAGATCTTACTTTTCCGAGCCAGTAGTAGAAGCATAAACTAACTCTTATTCGTAACATTTTTATAATTTTAATATTGTTGAGTTTACTGTACAATTAAAAAATTGGCCAACGCGCGTCGGCCTCGCTCGTGGAGGGTTCCGCAGCAGCAAGTTACACACTTTTTTCAACTTCGGAAGTGTCTCTCGCGCAAACTATTCAATTTATAAAAAAATATATATTAGAAACCTTCCTATTCAACCTATCGCAGTCCACTGCTGGACATAGGTCTCCCCCATTTGCGCCAGATATCCCGGTCCTCCGCTTTCCTCATCCAGCCTCCACCAGCGACCTTTCGCAAGTCGTCGGTCCATCGGGCCGGAGGGCGTCCTACGCTACGCTTGCCAAGACGCGGTCTCCACTCCAGAACTCGTCTGCTCCAACGGCCATCGGTTCTGCGACATACGTGACCAGCCCACTGCCACTTCAACTTGCTGATCCGGCGGGCTATGTCGGTAACTTTAGTTCTCTTACGGATTAAATCATTTCTGATCTTATCCCTAAGAGAGACCCAAGCATAGCTCGCTCCATTGCGCGTTGAGTGACTTTGAACTTGTGAACCAATCCCGCAGTCAGTGTCCATGTCTCAGCTGCGTATGTAGTACGGGTAGGACGCATTGCTCAAAGACTTTTGTCTTTAAGCATTGCGGAATGTCGACGTTGAAGACTGACGTAACTTGCCGAATGCCGCCCAGCCCAACTGAATCCTCCTACTAGCTCCTCTCGAAATTGTGCCGGCCAAGTTGGATGGTTTGGCCCAGTACGTATTCTTGCACAACCTCGAGAAGGATGCCATCGACGCATATCGGTTGTGGCATGACATGGTCATTGAACATGACTTTCGTCTTGTCCAAATTCATGCCAAGCCCAACTCGTCGGGAGATTCATTAGGCTTCACATCTCGCAAGCTCTTCCGATGACTCTGCAACGATGACGATATCGTCAGCAAAGCGCAGATGAGAAATATACTCTCCATTGACGTTGACGCCTCGTTCAGACCAGTCCAGGGTCTTGAAGACATCCTCCAATGCGTTTGTAAACAGTTTCGGGGATATAACATCCCCCTGTCTCACACCACGACGCAATTGGATGGGTCTTGTCCGCTGGTCTTGGATCTGAACGGTCATCGTCGCTGCGTTGGAGAGACACTTCATCACCTCGATATATCGCCAGTCGATACCGCATCGCTGCAGAGCCTCCAGAACAGCCCAGGTTTCGATGGAGTCGAAGGCTTTCTCGTAGTCCACAAATGCCATACACAGCGGCTGGTTATACTCTTCGGTCTTCTGTATAAGCTGCCGAACAGTATGGATGTGGTCCACGGTGCTGTAGCCTTTTCGAAACCCAGCCTGCTCCGGTGGTTGGAATTCGTCAAGTCTTATGGCGAGACGGTTCGCTACAACTCTGGAAAACAACTTATAGACGTGGCTCAGAAGCGCTATCGGTCTATAATTCTTCAAGAGAGTTTTATCACCCTTCTTGAAGAACAAGACGACGACGCTTCTGGACCACGCCTCTGTGTAGTTCCTGTGGATGACGGCATTAAAGAGCTCAACTAATGCCCTAAGGACGGGTTGTCCACCGGCTTTTAGGAGCTCTGTCGTAATACCGTCATCACCCGGGGCCTCCCATTCTAAGTTGCTCCAGTGCTGCACTAATCTCGCTAACGTCAATCCGGGATATCTGCGTACAATGGCGCCTTAGTGGGGCACGTGGATCTTCGGTGTCCTCGGTCTGTGGCTGATGAGCGCTCGATGAATACAGTCGTCCATAGAATTTCTCAACCTCTTCCAGGATCTGTGGGCGAGTCGCGAGTAATTGCCCATCTGCTGTCTAAGCTTCACCAGATGGCTCTCCCAAGTGGTTTTTGGAAAACTTTGGGACCCCTGTTGCGCTCAATAAGGTCCTTGATGAACCTTGTATTGAAACAGCGGAGGTCCCTGCGAACGAGTTTTCGTATCCGCTTGGAGAGAGCCTGATATTCCGGCGAAGCAACAGCAGCAGATGGCATCTCGCGTCTCAGCCTCATCAAATCCAGGGTTTCGGGAGAAAGTTTGGACGACTTGCTCGTTTCATCGGCGGGAAATGCCTGCGACCCAGTTTACACACCGTCTTCACCACGTTGTCGGTTATCTCATCCACGTCGCCAGTGGTTTCCAGCAAGTCGAATCGATTTTGAAGTTCCAATTGGAACTGTTCGGACCCATAGTGTATTTGGAGCGGCGTAGGTCTGAGAGTAGATTTTATTAAGCGAGACCTTTCGGTCTGAAAACATATATTTAAAGTGCCTCGGACAAGTCGGTGATCACTGCCGGTTTTAAACCTGTTGACCACTGAGACATCTTTAAATATATGTCGCTTATCCGCCATAATAAAATCTATCTCGTTCCTTGTCACAGTGTTCGGGCTCTGCCAGGTCCATCTTCTCTGAGGCTTCTTCTTGAAGAAAGAATTCATCAAGAAGAGCCCCTCCATTTCGAGGAAGTTGACCAGCATCTGCCCCCTGTGATTCCTGCGCCCCAATCCATGAAGTCCGATTTTCGATTCGCCGCGTTCTTGTACTCCCACTTTAGCGTTGAAGTCCCCCATAACAACATTGTAGAAGGTCGAAGTTGTGCCATGTATGGCTCTGGAGATATCCTCATACATGGCTTCAACCTCTTCGTCAGAGTGTGACGAGGTCGGCGCATATACCTGTACCACCTTCAGGGAGTACCTGTCGGTGAGTTTAAGTACAAGGTATGCTACCCGGTTCGACACACTACTGATTTCCACAACGTTGCTGACAAGGGACTTGTGAACGAGAAAACCAACACCACCTGGGAAACCCTATCACCTTCTCGGAAGTAGAGCAAGTTCCAGAGTCCAGGGTCATCGTGTCCTCTCCCTCTCTTCGGACTTCAGATAACCCCAGTATGCTCCAGTTAATACGACTTAGCTCTTCTTCTAATTCGGAGAGGTGATGGTCCAGCCGCATCGTACGCCCATTGTACGTAGCCAGTGACAGTTGTTTGTAGCAGCCTACCGTAACCCGGGGATTCTTCGCACCCCCGCCCCACCGTGACCGCGACCGCTGCCGTGGTCGGGAATAGTGGGGCTGCCGGGAACTGGGGCCGATTCTTTGTGGCGCTCATGGGGGTAAATGCCCGTAGTCACCACGCTGGGCAGCGGGTTGGTGACCGCAGTGTGAACCAGTACGCAGGATGGCGCTGCTGCCCACCATCCGGTATAAGATCCCTTAGTCGGCTCCTACGACACCCTCGGGAAGAGTAGGGGTGGGGACACATGTATTCTATTCTGCCGTCCCCACACGGCGGATAGAATACATAATATAGAAACCTAAATACCATTTTTTGAGATCTCTCCACATTGATACCCTACAGGTGGGGTTACGATGAAAAAAAATAGTAGTCACTCTGTTCAATAAATTACAAAACACACATTTTTTTAAGTTAGTTAAGAGTACTGAGATTTTTGCTGGATTATTCTGAGTGGAAAACTACCGTCCGAACCAGTGGTAGCATCATTTGACATTCATAAGTCTTCTGTAAGGACCTAAATTGAATTTTCATTTTCATTTAATTAATCCAGTATAAAAGCAATTAGATGAAGGTTTCATGTTTGCATTAATGGGCTAGTGGTAATAAATCCGTAATGTTAAAATTCAAATAGTTTCATTGTTATCTAAGTATGAAAAAAGTATCTAGGCTATCAAAATTCTAGAAATAACAAAGGCTAAGTTATTTGATTATTTATTTATATATCATATTTTGAAGACCAATTTGGTGTTGCGGTTAAGACGTCGACTGCAACACCAAGGGTTCCTGGCTCGATCCCCGGGCAGTACCAACATTTGTGTGCATGAACATGTCTGTTTTAATGGTCTGGGTGTTTTTTATGTATTCTATATAAGTATGTTTAACCGTTGTTTAGTACCCATAATACAGGCTTCACGCTTAACTTGGGGCTAGATGGCGCTGTGTGAATGTCAGTGGATATTTTATTACATGATTAGGTGAAATTTAAACAGCCGTGAGGGTCCACTGCTGGACTGTGGACCTACTCTCCTAAAGGCTTTGCCGTTATATCCACGCTTGGCGAGTGATTTACCTACTTGTTAATGCTAATGCTAATGAAATCCTAATAGGTAATGATCTGGTGATTATCACTGTGAAATAAAATAGGTTTGGAAACTAAGGCCCATATTCTAGAACGAGACTCAACGGCAATCTTCACTTAAATTCAGTTAGAAAGAAATAGCGCTATTTGTCGTATAGAGCGCTATCCCTTCCTAACACTACTCAAGTAAAGATCGCTTGCTATCAGCAATATGCTAAACTATAATAACACTACGTCATCATCATCATCAGCTTATCATCTTTCTTGTGAGACAATCAGGAGATTCAGTCTGCAATGTTCTACCAAGCTGGATAAAAATCTCAGTAAGGGACTTGTACGATGCGTTTTTTTTTCGAACTGACTACTTCTGTTAGCCGCAGATGGCCTTTACAGCTTCACCGGGCAATTGGCGAGCGCAGATGGCTCTCAGCCTTAAAATTTACACAACGAGCCTAAGGGCGACCCCGAACGGCGTTGGTAGCCTAACATGTGTTAACAACTACGTCTATGGTCTAGGTCTTCAGACCTAGTTGGTTGTTAACATTGTTAACGTTGGCTGAAGATAGCTGCGTGACCCGGGAGTTATTCAATTCGAACCTCACGAGGAAAACTACATCGCAAAAGCTACTTTATGCAATTTGTCCGAATTTGCTGAATATAATGATTGTTCAAAAGGAAAGATGATTCCGTGCTTTGTGAGGAACTATGTTTTTTTCGAATGAGTTATCGCTGTTGGCCGCAGATGACCTTTACAGCTTCACCGAGCAATTGGCCAGAGCAGTTAATCCGTCGATCAGGACTACAATCTTAGGATAGTTTTCGTTAACACCCAACAAGGTGGGCCCCTTCTCCAAAGCTGTGCTGTGCGGGAAGGCCTGTGTTCTGTTTGGGCTGTTATAGGCTGGTAATGATGAAAATGTTGTCAACTTCTTACTTAAGAAAAAATAACCTCTTTATTTGTCGTTCTTTCCAACCGTTTTCCTGTTTAGATGATTACAAACGATATTTAAATTTCGAACGCTGTCAAATTGTTCGAAATTCGGCCAGTAATGATAGCGCTATAATCGCACTGATGAGTCAACGGCCGGTGAAATGAGGAGGCCGTCGACCTTTCACCCAATTTGCCTAAAGCCGCCATCGCGACGCATCGAACCTTGCGTATTCGATTTCGCTGAGTTGATCGATTTCATCTGATATGACATTCTTTTTTTTCTAGAATATTTTGTATCAAAGGTAATAAAGTTTGTGAGGTCATACAAATGAAGAATTCATGGCAATATACTTGATTATTTTAGTTCTATTTAGTGTGACTAAATATATATTTATACATTCTCACTCATGCTACAGCATGGAATAGACCACTAACTGACCTCAACCATTTTGTTGGTTGCCTAAAAGAAATAGCTACATTAGTGATAAGTTGTATATTTATTTTTACATCTATTAAAATAGTAGTAGAATCAAAAGAACATTGCCCATATAATCGAGTTTCGGGGTGTCATCCCTGGAAATTTTCAGCGTTTTCGCGAGTTCATGAACTAGTGTCGATG